>VXAX01005707.1:1002961-1015461 GCA_013399835.1 Leptocoma aspasia
GCTTTCACCATTTAATCTCTTTAACTCTGACCAAAGTTAGTTTACATTAGATGTTGTTTTAAACTCGCATGGAACTAAATTAAATAAAAGCAGCTCGAAAATTAATCCTAATTATCTTCATGAAAAATAGTGCTGCCTGGATCCGTCACCTGTTCTCACACACTCTGAAAGAAATCATTTGCATTCACAGCTCTTAAGAAAAAAATTACAAAAATGTAGTTTTTTGCTTCATTAAACTTAGGTCTAATTTAACGAAAATGTAATATTAACATAAGTACGTGTACTAAAAATACTTTAATGATGTAAAATAGACCAGTATAATCTTCTAAAGTGTGAATTATCACAGGCTTTATGATTTTACTGAAGTCTGGATGTGCCCTCTGTCAGCATGTTTGCAAGGTAAGAATGGATGGCAAAAGTAACAAATGATGACTAGGGAGTCAGAGTGGCTCTACAGTATTCACCTAACCTCTTTGTTGTCTCAAAACAAACTGTGAAATAAACATTACAGTACTTTTTTGCTTGCATGCTAAAAATGCTGCAATTATCTTCCTAAAAGTTACCACGAGGCAGGTAGTCAAGCAAACAGTCCAGGTCTCGGGGAGACACCACAACTCCAGATAAGTTCACAAAGAATCTTGATGAAAACAAAATATAAAGAATCTTGCTTTTGAGCAGATTTACAAGACTGCAAGACTCTTCTAATTATGCATCTGGAAAAAAAAAAAAGCTGTGGTATTGTAAATCATGTTAAACATTTAACTATTACTCTGTATTAAAGTCAGCCTGGTCAGTGAAAATACAGGATGTTTTTTAAACAGTTTAGTTATTAATAAAGCACTTCTTTTCTAGAATATTATCATGGCAAATTTGTTTTGTACTGCCAAGATCAGCTGGGCATTTTGTTTTTATTATGCATAGTCTTTTGTCATTTTTTTGTTCTGCAAGTTAATTTGACTGCTGTGCATAACTGAAGTGAGCAATTCAGTAATTAACTTTGGTGTTTTAAAATGTATGAACTTTAATTAGATTTCATTATAAACAAACAAATGTCAACCATAATTATAAGCTCCTTGGTTTAACCACATATTATCCCTTTTCAAACAAACTTGATGTCAGACAAATTAAAATCAAGCAGCCAGCAATTTTGAGTTGAATTTTACATGATCTGCCAGTAACCTGATTACTTTAACTTCAATATCATTACAGGAAAAGTATTTCAAGAAAAATAATTACAAGAATTCCAACAGGAGACAAGCTTAATTGTATTGATTCAAAAGATGCACGTATATAGGAACCATGCTGAAGGAATAATGTTATCTTAAATCTACAGTTACTATTAAAATTATATTGTCTGGCATGAAAAAGGCAATTTGAGATCAGTGTCTGGAAAAGCAGAGATACAAAACTAACTGAAATAATTATCTTTATGCCATTATACTTTAAGCAACAAAATATCAATGAGGAACAACTTGAAGGCATGAAGGTTTGCAGGTTTATTTACTGACTGGTGTATCTATTAGTACCAGGAACAAGTGGAGCTGTCAGGACATAATGAAGGTAAATGATTAGTTAGCACGGAGACTGAGCTCTTCTTCAATGCAATAAGAGTTAATTAAAGTTTACCACCAAACATCAACCAAAGCAGGATGTTGATCAGGTTTCAGCATTAAGTGCAAACAGACAATGGTTGGCAGCAATTAGTGCAGCTATCAAATGACATGCAATTATAATTATACATTTAAAACACCTAAAGGCTTGTAGAAGGGAGGGAAGAATCCCATCAGCTTCTTTGACTGTGTACAGTCAAAGTGCAGGAAACAGGTATCAGATATATCACTTCAATATTGTAAATCAATAGAATTAAACAAAAAAAAAGGTTGTACAAGCACAGTATCTGAAAAAGGACAATCCACTGTACATGAAATGGAAGAAATCTGCAGGCAACTCCTAACAAAGATAAGTACTAGTTAGATTAAATAAATTACTTTACTGCTGCCACTCACACTGACACGCATAAACAGGGAAGTGTTTGGGGTTTAAAGACTGGTGGCTGCAGCTTAATTACATATTTTTATGCCAGACTCAAGGTTACCTGGTATCTTTAGTCCCTGTGGCCACATTCACAGCATGAGAAGGCCCAGAAGGACCGCGGGCCCGAAGCCCGTGACCACAAGAGCTGGTTTCACATGCTAGCTGCAAGCCTGCTGCGAGGAAGCCTGGGCTTACCCGAGGCAATTGCCTGGTACCTGAGCCACAGCCTAAGGCTCTGCCACACATCCCCTCCTCTCCACCCCTCCAATCAGCATGTGCGCCAGTTCTGCCTGCTGCCAAACTGATGCCCAAGTTTTGGGAAAGAAATAGGAAGTGAGAGATTTCCAGCGTGGGCAAACGCTGCGCATCACGCAGCAGCAACGCAGACACGCGAATAATCCAGAGCCCAGATAAGAAAAATAATCTTATTCTAATCTAATTAATCTAATTCTTATAAGAATAAGAATAATAAGAATAAAAAGAACAATAAAGAATAATCCGGAGGGCTGGTGCTGCCACCGCCACGCGCTGCTCCTGTTCGAAGGGCCTGCGGAATGGTGGCAGCCACCAGACCGCTGATACAACGGAAGCGACAACAATTTTCTTCTCAGCCTCCCATTAAAACCAAAGGAAAGATGACAAACTTGCAGCAGCACCTTTAGTAGCAACACCAAACAAAGGGAAAAACTGCTCTCAGCTCAGTGCTGACAGCCTGCTGAACGCCCTCAGCGCAGATCTGGCAAGTTAAAACACCCCCAGTTCTGCAGTATCAAACACACAGGGCATACAGCAAAGCAGGTAAATAGCCATTATTAGCTGGTGTAGCCCAAGAGAAAATTAGCTACACAAATCTAGTATCCAGACAATTCTCAGTAACTGCTCCATGCACTGGAGATGGAATAATTCCCTCCCACTCACTCCTCTTGGGCTGGCATAGTGCAGGTAGTGGGATTACGTGGTTAAACACCTACACTGTTCCACATCAGCTGAAGAGGTCTGGAAAGAAGGATCCCGACCTCAAAGAAACCAAGATCTCTTCAGCATTTTTATGGATAACGCAGTGGGAAAAGCACCGTGCTCTTCCTAGGTATGTAACAGGAAGCAAGACAAAGCTTTCCAGCAGACAAGTAGCAGGTTTCCAAGAAAACTAAGCTGTGACAAATTAAAACCTGATGATGAGAGGAGCAAAGGGGTTAGACAGTAGGATTCATTGCCGAAGGATACCATTGAAACCGTGAATCTACCAAGATTTTAAAGAAAGTATGGAAACTGGCTGCCAAAATTATCCAGTTATTGTAATGAATGTGAACAAAACAAAAACAAAAACATAAATTGTAAGGGATATTAAATCTTGTTTTTCAGAGGTCTAAAAAACTTGCATTTGCAATCTTGCCAAGGCAGGCATGTACAATAGGTTATCCTACATCTGCCTACATGATATTCTTCAGAAGCACTTTGCACAGACTAGTCAAAGAGAGAAAAGGCTGGCCACCACAGAATCTCAGTTTAGCAATCAGTAGGTTTTTATATTATGAATTACCCCCTGAGTAAAGAAGTGTCTACAGCAGGGAGACACTATATATCCTTATATTTTATTTGAAGCAACCCATGCAAAAAGATCATCAGCATCAGCCCGTATTTTAATGTTGCATAAATTTCCACTGTGTCAAATTCAGTAAACCTTCTTTTAAGATTATAAATACTGCATTTTTTTAATGCACTTTTTTTTAATGTTTTTTAATTTTATAAGGAAACCCACACACATATGCAAAATGCATTAGGGCGGGTTGTGTCAGTATGTTGGCTACCAGTTGTGATTTTCACTGGAATGTGCACACGCTCACATTGCTGAAATTATTTTAATAAAATGCTTTACTGCTTTTCATAGTTCCTGGGCTGAAGCCTAGAGCAGTTCTACAGATTTTTTTTTCCCTAACAAACCTCATTTTCCCAACTAATTCTGTTATGCTAGGGATTTGTGCACAGAGTTGGCTAATCCCAGTATTTCCCTAGAGCTGCATCTAAGCTATGGCCCACTCCCAGCACAAAAGTGTCTCCAAAAGCCCTTTCGCCCCCTTCAGCACTGATACACTCATTGGTCCTGACATTTTCACTTCAGCCATGACAAATGAGCTGATGGCTGTGATCAGATTGCACACGAGGACTGCTTTATCAAAGACGTATCATTAACTCTCATCACTGTCTTCCATTATGACTCTTTTGGTCAAATCTGTTGTGAAAATGCAAGCGAGTTTAAAAACATGACCTAAACATAGCAACAAACAAACTTCATTAAAAAGCAGGAAAGGAAATCAGACTCGGATGGGATCAGAAAGAGTCTAGCGTTAACTAAATGTTTCTCTGGGGATTTAAGTAACTGTACTCAACCTCTGCCCCAGTGCAAACATGGCAGTTGACCGTCTTCGAAAGGTCCCTTCCCCCATTGCGGACTGTGAGCACTACTTTGCCTTTTTTAGCGAAACAAAAATATAGCAGCAGCCATCAAATATGTCTAAAAACAAAGTCAACTTTTTTTTTCCTTTTTAGTCTCTGAACCACTTCACAATCTGTGTGTCTGCTCTTATCAAAATATGTTTCTTAAATAAATCCCTTAAAGAATATAAATTTTTCATTTGAATCACAGCCACATAATCACACTGTTTTCTGACTCACATTAAAAACACCAACATAAAGCACTGTCTGAAACAGAAATCGCTCAGCTCCCTATGAATACCACAACCTTTCTGTCAAGTTAGAACCTAAGTTCCAGTTACACGGTTCTTGTTACATCTAGAGGGTTTACAAAGTATATATTTGTTGTAACGTATTCTAGCAATTCATCTGAGAATACACATCTAGCAGAGTCAACTGTAACACAACAGAGCTTGGGAATGAAGGTCATGCTTTGAGATAAAGTGCTATTCACTTTTGGACCATGCAAGAAGCTCTTTATTCCTGTTCTTATTGGCATCAGTTCCCCCTTACCAGAGCAACAACAAAGCCAAGTGCTCGTGTGAGGTTTATGAATAAATCAGAGGTGAGCCACTTTAAGTGCTGCCCATGATTTCCTTGTTGACAGTGAGCACTTAAACAGGCTTCTATGACCAGCAACTCCTGGCAAACCTTAATGGCTCCTAATCTGTACCCTGCTTCATTTCAGGAAAGAAATGACCTACCCCAATTTTTCTCAAGTCTTCACCTTTTGGGCAACTACTGTCCCACCTTTTTAAGAAATTCACATTTGGGGACTGTCCTGTTTCAGTGCCAAGTTTTCACATAACACACAACATAAAAATCACCGTTTTCTTCCTTGAAAACAAATGACAGCTAATAAAATATTATTATGCTGTGCAGCCTAAGTAATTCCCAGACAAACCATTACACAATTCAGCGTTTGTTTAAATTGCATAGATTTTTAAATGAACCTAAAAGATATGCAGTATATTTGCCTCCAATTATTAAAATCATGTAAAAAATATGCTGAGAGCAGATTCAACCCTTCTGTACAGCTACAGCTGAAATCAGGAATGTTTATAAATCATTACCACTGAACGTGCTTTAAAAATTCAAACAGCCTCAAAATCTATTTTTAAATAATAATAACACTGAAAAATCAAACTAATTTCAACAGTAAACTCTGCGCTGGGCCAAACAAATCTGGTCTAGGAACATTAGAATCCAGCTGTGGCATGACACTAGGTGTTTCAGTATGTACGTCTTTGATGCACAAAACCACTCAGAGAGCTGTGCTGTTCAGCATTAAAGCTGTATCCTGCATGGAGAATAGATTTCAACATGGAATGAAATTCTTCATTTTTAAGTACTCTCTCTCCCTCACAACGCCTCTTCTTCCCCCCGCCCCCCCTTTTTGACATGTCACCATCTCCAGATGGCTGAATTGACTCTGTAGTAGCTGAGTTATTGTCAGGCTCCCAGTTTCTGCTATATTTAAATACTAACATTTTTTTACTCTGCTGTCTCTTGTTGCCTTTCCACCCACTCGGGGAAAAGCTGTGATTTCAGTGAGCGTTCCCCTCGGGGCCAGGGGCGGCTGCCTGGCAGCGCTGACCTGCCGCTGCTGGAATTGCGGCGGGTGCCTCAGCAGATGACGCTCTTCTTCGCAAGGGCCCGATCCAAACCTGGGGAAATCGATGTGGCAGCGCTGGACTTTGGAACAGGCCCTCAGTCAAAACTGGAAACTGCAAAAATACTGCGGAAACCACCCGACAAGTGAGAGAGAAATCCACAGGCCAGACCAGTTAGGACTTAAAACTCCAGTGATGCTTTTCACTGGAACTGAAATGTCTGTCCCAGTGCACTGCAGACGACTCAGTGAGAAATCATATTTTTCTTCCCTACAGAAACCAGTTGCTCCTGCTGGAAAAAGTCCCAAAGCATGTCGCTTTGTTTTAGCAGAGTGGCTCGTGGCTTTGTTGTGCTTGGGGTGGCACTTCCCACCCCAGAGATAACTGCACTGCAATGGCAAAATTATTTTTTTTGTGAACAGTTTGTGAAAATTCAAAGGAACTGAGAGATTGAGGGATGACATATGCCATATAACTAAATAATTTATTTTAGAAATGTAACATTTTCTTTAATTTAAACTCTTTGTGTGTAAACAAAATCAATAATCATATTTCAATTAAAAAAAAAAAAAACAACAGAAAAGGGCCTGAATAAAACCCACAGGAATAAATTCCCTGTTTAAGGAGCTACTTTTCACTCAGAACCCTTTTTTCTGGAGTGGGGAAGGCATGGGAAGTGTTAGGTGGTAAACAAGGAGAACCTTAATTAAAGGTGGACAGCCATGGTTTCTCAAACAGGCAAGCCACCTGCATTTGAAAACATCATGTAACGCCTGGCAAAGCCAAGGATATTTTTTCCCCCTCTCTTGTTATGAAAGCTCTGGTCCTCTGAATACCAAAAACCAAAGGACCATTGCCAACAGATAGACAGAAGTAATGTTTTTGCCATCAAAAAGAGATTATTCTTATCTGTTACACTACCATCTTCTGGGACAAGTGTGGAAACAACTGGGATTATTCCAGGTTTCCATCAGTGCCCCAAACACTGGAGCACTACCAGTGACAGGTGCCTTGTCATCTCACATTAGGTGTATTTATAAGGCAGCCTCAGTGTCAAAACAGGGAGGAGCAAGCCTTCAGCAGCAGCCTCTCACAGACCCTCAGCTCTGCTGTTACCTGGTAAAAGGAAGAGAATTGACACCCCCCCAGCCTCTCTGGAAAACCTCTTACAGACCTTCTGGTCAGCCTTCTACAGACTTTTATAGGCCCTCCTTAAAAGTGGAAATGGTATCACAAAAAGAGGAGATGAAACCTTTCGAATTTGATTTTATGGGATTATTGTCAAGTGGTAACTACAAGCCTGATTCTTTTTCCACTAATATCAAAACTGTCTGCCTTGCCAGTTTTACACCCATGTTTTCCCTCTAATTTCAGGGCAGTGATTGTTAATTTAATTTAGGGTGAGTGGGAAGAATACAGTTCTTTTGGTTTTATGTGTCACAGGCACACATCAAGACAGTCCTTTTGTATGTGTTTCTTTGTTGCAGAAACAGAAGGTTTGTCTATTTAAATGCAGTTTTAAATGTATATCTAGTGTCCACATCGCTTGTTCTGCAGACACTGCTGCAGCCTATATGGTAAATGTTTGTTTTCACAGTCACTATGGTCTTTCATGTACATACAGTCTTTAGTTTGTGAACTATTGACCTGAAGGACTATAACATCTTCTTAGGAGCTGGGATAACTGATCAGATCACTGTGAGTATTAAAAGTCTGCTAGATTTGTCTGTAAAGACATCCCAGTTTATGTGTGTGTCTTTAAATTCTTTCTCAAAAATAAAAAAAGGCAAATTAAATACAATTCCAACAAATTACAATCTAAATATATTTTTCTTTTTTTTTTAATTGAAAGCCAATTCTGAGTAATGGGAACATAAAACAGAGTGTCTTGATACAGGAAGCTTTTATTTTGACCTTGTAATTTAGTTAAACCGTTCCTCATAATATTTTTTTTAAGCTGAAAATGTAATTCCTCAACAAGTCTGCCACATTTCAGTCTGGTGCAAACTTTTCTGGTTAGTTTAGAACACTGCAAAAGTTGCAATAATAATGAAAATACTGGTAAAAAACTGCTATAGAGTGACTACTAAAAAGGAATAATGTGACATGTATTATAGACTAAACTTCCTGCTTTTATTTATCCAAAACAAGTTCATCTCTACAGGTCTGCAAAATTCTGCTACCAATAAGTGTGTTTATTACCCCTTTCAAAAACAACAACAAATCTCAACAACTACCAAACAAAACCTGCTAGGTTTGTTATACCTATTTGGTATACATGTCTTAGTTTCTCCTATCTGTGCATCTGTTCACATAAATATATTTTGTGTTACATCTTATTCTTTAAAATCTTGAATCTCAGAATCTCGGTGTGCTGGGTTTCTGCCCATTCAGAAAGAATGCAGACATCACATAAGTTATTATTAACCCATGTGTTATCCAGTTCTACAGTGGCTGGAACTTTGCCAGAGACAACACATGGTGCTTGGTTAACAATATTTTAAAATATAAATTAATTTATTTTTTTAATTAACACATTTTTCTTATAGAAATGCACTAATAAGCTCTTCCCAGAATGAAAGGTATACCCTAAGCATATTCCTTTCAAAGAAGTTTTAAGGAATTTCATAAAGTAAGCAGCAAAACATTCTAAAACCTCCAGAAGGTCTTTATCTTTGAAAAAAGAGAATTTTTGTGACTATTCTTCCCAAGCACTGTCTGCATTTACAGTTTTAGTTCATTTATCCATATGCAATCCTAATTTCTTATAGGTATCTCCAATGTATAAATATTATCAGATCAAGCCCAATACCAAACTAGCAAGCATTTACAAATAAATGTTCTGCAAACTGGAAAAAAATCCCCGAAACAAGTTAATATTTAGTCTGACTACCAAGAGTTTTCCACAGTAGCTCTAAATCGGTAATTATGTTGACCTGATAAAAAAGGGAGCCTATTTAATATGCACACATACAAATAATTATTCACACTGCATTTGATTTACATACATACAAAGGAACCACTTCCCACTTTCAAAAGTGGCTCAACACTTATGGTATTTTAACTGCCCTAATTACTGTTGAGAGAACATAATTAGAAGCACTGATCACATTGTCAACAGCTAACCAGTTGCAGCCCTGGCTGGGGGCCTGATCCTGCGCTGGCTGGAGGCAGAGGGGGCCAGCAGTGATTGCAGGAGGAGGCCAGGGCCCTTCTCGCCACCTGAATCCACAGGAATCCAAATGTTTGAAACAACCTGAGTACGCTGCCACAGTCACACTGAACACCCCGCTCCTCATGCGCCTGTATCAATTGCTATTTCGGTAAGCTTTCCCTGTTTTCAAAGGCGAGCAAAGAGAGTAATTTTTTCCCCAGCAAGGTTCCTATACCACTTAAACACTTAGCACTGAGTCAGAATTCATAACTTTTTCCAAAGGAGAAACAGTTTAATAATTAAAACAGATATTGACTAAACCCTGCTTCCTTGAATACCAAACTTTTATTAGATTATTATGTGTTGATGCATAATTTCCATTGGCAACTTTTAAAGCAGCTCCTTCCCTCCCTGCCGGCCCCTGTCCTCCCTCTTACTTTCCCCCAAGCAAAGTGCTGGGAATCCTTGATACCCAATAGTCAATATTTGGTTTGCCTGTCATGTTCCTGGAGCTCCCCTCCACACAAACCTGTGTTTCTTATCCTCTCGCTGCACTACTCTCGTACGTGTTACTTCTCAGGATGATGTAAATTCAGGGCACCTTAGCAATTTGCTAAAATCTGAGCTTCTGCTTGTTTTCTCAAGTCTTGGACAAACATAACTTTAGGGAGAGCTGAACATAGGCATAAAGAAAGAGGAGCCTGCATTTTCATCTTCCTTTCATCTCAGTCATTCAGTCAACCATTCAGTGCCCTATTCAACAGAGCTTTTCATTATGCAAAAAAATGCTAATCCTTTTCCGATGCTTTCACACTTGTATAAACCCCCATTCCTTCGACTGAAAAGCAATTATATCAGTTTACCTTTCTGTCAAAAACAGGATTAATATTCCAATACCAGAATCTCCTTTATTTTCCTATCTTTTGCTTTAGGAAACTAGAGATTATTAGTGGCGGTATTCCTTAGAGCAAGAATACATTATTTTAAATATGATTATTTTAGCCAAAGCACGAGGGGGGAGGGGGAGGGAGAGAAAAAAACTTCAGTTGCTGCGGAAACTCTTTTCAGTGACAGAACTGACCTTCCCTTTGCAGAGGCCTGAATAGAATGAGCCTCACTCTGGTCTATTAATCAGAAACAAATTATGAAAGAATGTGGCTGGACTGGTTGACACTATCCTGTCTTGGGAGACTCAGTAACAGCCTAGTAACAATGTCCTCTTCATGGGTAATGAACAGCCATGACAAATGGGGCAGAGAAACTATTTATTTGCATATGCAAATTCTCACACAAGGGAAACATGTACAAACAAGTGTCATTGTAAGGTGGATTAGGCAAACAACGCTTTCTTTTTAGGACACTCTGCAGCCCAGAACATTAGTCAGCACAATTAAACCAGTCTCCATGGAGACTAATGAAATTTCACCATGGTATGAGTTAAATTAGATAGCTAGTTATGTGTTTTCACAATCCAACTTGAAATCCATTATTGTTTCAGAACAATACAGCAATTGTGCCTGGCTGATCTTTGCCAGCTCAACAAGCTCCTAAGTTGACAATTTGCATATGTTAATATAATTAAGCACTAATTACATGAAACTTGTACATATTCACATGCACTTTCCCTGGGCGCTTCTCAGTTTGAACCTTGGCCAAGTCTTTAACCCTTTGAATGAATTTGGAGTAGCAAAGCTCTGCCTTCTGGGTACAGCCCCAAGGCAGATGCAGAAAAGCTCTTCATTTATAAACACAAAGCTTAACCTGGCTTCTCATATTTCTACCAACAGGCTAGAAAACATTTTTGTATGTGGTGGGGTAGGAGAAAGGCCAAGAGGTGGAGGGAGCTGGATTGGAAGTACTTTAGAGACCCAGCTCTGGTGACCTTTTTGCATATGAAAACACAAATATTTACCCATCTAACAGGTCACAAACACATGTATTGCCATTGTCACAGGTCTTCAAGACTCAAATTATCAGAAACTAGACTGGGTTTTATGTCACTGCTCTTAGATCCACAAAAATGGGAACGAGAGCAGGAAAAAAGAGCAAGCAGTAACTAATGAGCTTTACATAAATATATGCAGAGGCAATTAAGCAGTGTTAATTACTATGACAGCAGTTAATTGAATATAATTAGATATTTTAAGCTACTGACTAAGGCATAGTTAAGATTAATTTTATTGAGATTAATTGTAAATAAGAATAGATTAACTGTGTTTTGACAGGCATAAAAAGTAGATCTGCAAATTAACTAGGAGAGCAGAAACTAGCACAAAAATCATATATTATCTTAATGTCACACCTCAGAATCATCTGCTCAATAAACATGACTTTTCAAACCCAAACAGACAGGAATCTTGAAGAAAAACAAACAGCTTGCAGAGATTAAAGAGCCTTTTGTCCTTTTTCATGTGCATTTCTTTTAGCAGACTAAATTAAGCGAGTCTGGTGTACGTTTTTAGGAAGGAACATTTCACACTGAATGGAAAAAATGTTCTATCACATATGAAATTCATGCAGCTGTGCGGAACCTAGTCCAGATGGTCTAAGACTATAAAACAACACTAAATGATAGACAGTAGGGCCTTCCCAAGATTATGTGATAAAGTCACAACCTCATATTCTGACTTAAATTTTCTGTCATGTATTGTTTCCTTCCAGATCAGATAGCTCCATTTTAATTTTTAACTGATCGCGAATATTCAATGGAAACTCTCAATAAACATTACTCATATGCACATGAGCATAAATCATAAAATATTTGCAAAATGCCCCTTAGCTTCATTAAAACAATGCTGAATTCGAAGTCTACTGGTTCCCCCACAATACTAAACTGTTCACACCACTTCACTTAAATAGTAAAAATGCCTGGGTTTAAATATGCTTCAAAATCACACCAAAACACATTCTACCAGCGGATAAATTCATGCATGCTGCTTAAGAAAATTAACAACAAGGCTGAAGAATGCTGAACAAATCACTAATAAGAAAGGAGCTTCAATTGATTTTGAAATAAATCAATAGGTGATTAACACAATATTTTTAAAGCAGTAGAATGTATATATATTATATAAGCATATATATTATATTTTCAATACCTTTTTAGCTCTTAATCGAACAAGGGCTTTACAACAGTGAGCATGTCCCTATATTGACTATCAACTTCTTTGGAATGCCTTTAGTCTTTTATAACGAAAATCCAAAAAACGGTCTGTGAAACAAGGCTA
>VXAX01005709.1:0-28954 GCA_013399835.1 Leptocoma aspasia
ATGGAAGTTCATTATTTACCTGGCTGTTTGTTTTGTTTGTTTTGGCCTTGAGCTAGGTGGGAAAATATTTTCCTGTTCCCCAAAGTTAAAAAAAGAAATAAACAAATCTCTACCTGCTGTCAGAAGCAGAAAAAAAAAAAACCCTCAAAAATGCAACAAACAAACCAGCAAAACAAAAATCAACCTAACTCACCAACTCCTTCCAAAACAAGCAAACAAACACCCCCAGACATAAAAAACCCCATAAATATTCTGGGAGATAAAAAGTGAAGTATTTTGGTTTTGAAGTAGCTGATCTACATCGTGTCCATTAGGTCTGCTTGGCTCAGGTTCACTTTCAGTTCCAGGTATTGAAAAGAAGGGCCATGAGGATGAACTTCCAAATTCCAGAGAAAAGTAACAATTGAGTACCTTTTACCATTTCTAATATATATATATTCCATTCTAAAGCCTACATGATGTAAGTTCCACAAAAACTGATTGACTGGGACGTATCATAAAAATTTTCAACAAGAAACTTGCATTAAATCAACTTGCAAACAGTTAAAACCTAAATTTTAAACTAGAACCCACATATGCAGCAGCAGCCAATTCAAAATGCACTATCTTAAATTAAATATTAACTAAATCTGGTCTGCAACCAGATCTTCAGTATTCAGAAGTGTTAACAAAATTGATTTGTCTCTGCAATGTAAATGTCACTTTTCATATAATTAAAAGTTTGATCCTTTTAGTAGTAGAACGAATTTCTATAGAAGAGATTTCAAAATTATATATGAAGCTTTTTCATTTACAGAATAGGTTTGAAAGTTGAAATATGAATGCCAAAAGTAAAAGTATGACTGTCAAAATATTTTAGACCTAGTAGAAAATCTGAAAATGCTGGATTTTCACCTAGAATGTTTTCCATGCCTTTTCATATAAATAAGAAGAGCACCTCAATTGTTACAAGATTATTTTTTAAATAAAAAAATTACAGCCATTCCATCCTTTGTACTGTTAAATAATTAATCAAAGGAGCTCTGATGTTTTACTGCATAAGCAACAGGGTAAATCAATGCAGACTAACTATTTCCTAGACTCATATGTGCTCTTCTAAGTTTGAAAAAGAAATTGACACAGAAAACTGGAGGTGGGCATGGAGTGTGGTGGTTGAAGTTTTGTCTGTTTTGGAATTAAGGATCTCTCCCTATGCCTCAGCAGAGGCATCTTCCTCAGGGAAATGACAGAATTTCTGTGAATGACCCCCAAAACCCATATCAGCACTCATCAGTGATTTTTAAAAAATATTTTTTCTTCAGTTTTTTAAAATTAATTCACTCAGTTTGCACCCTAACCCAGGTGGGAGTGGGAAAAGAATGCAGATGCATAAATATACACATCTCAGCCTTTCATTCAACAAAGACAAGTCTTAAAAATTTTGTTATAAAGCTAAGAAAATTAGCATCTGGCTGCCTGAGGCTGAAAAAATTTTCAAAAGTGATGGTTCCCCAAAAAGGAACACTAAACTATCTACTTCCTGGTTTATAGGGGGAAAGAAAAAAAGAAAAAAGTTGTGTTTTTCCACAACTCAAACACAACCTTGAGTAGGTTCTAGCACATAAAACCTCCATAAGCCCTCCTGGAACACACAGAATGTACCCAAGGACTGTTAAAGCCCTAATCTTTGAGTTGATATTTGAAAGTCCTGCTGTGGATAGGTTAAAAGTACTAAATAATACCACTATTTCCAGTATAAATAACTACACATAGGTTCCCAACATCATTCTTGCTGCTTTCTGCAATTGATTTAATAAAGATTTAGATAGAAACAAATTGTAGGCCATTTTCTCATTGAGCTGGTTAATAAAAATTGTTTCTTTTTAAACATATATTCCAAAATTCACTAGCAGTACTTAGGCCACAGCTAATTGCAACCAACAGTCAACAAGGCTGGATCCCAAAGAAAGTAATATTTGAAGCAAAATATTTGCAAAATCTGTATTTGCATATACCCACAAAGCCCCTGCTGACATCTGGTCCAGCTAACAAAGAAGTGCACAGAGCACAGAGAGGGAACTCTGCTCTGCCATGAAACAGCACAGGGATAGGAGCTGATAAATTATTAACAAAGTCGAAATCTTAAAAGTTTTGCACGCCAGCACACAGAGAAGTCTGTGAAATCACAGCATTCAGAAATCTGAAAAGAACATATTTTCAGCTCTGGGCGATGTGTTCTCCTTGTAGATCCATCAGATATTTCTTGCTTTTTTTTTTGTTTTGTTTTGTTTTGCCTTTCCCTTGTGTTCCCAGTGTTCCTTTCACAAATATTAATTTATTAAACAGCTCCTGCAGCCCTTGCTCTGTCAGGTGGGTATAAGTCTGGTTTACCAAAATCCAATATTACCATCAGAGTATCTGCACTGTTTTGGAAAGCAAATTTCACAGTCAACCAAAATTTTGAAATCCAGAATTTTTCAGTCAACTTTGAGCACGTGGGAGGTGCTGTGAAACATCCACTGTCTTACTACAGGGGTTAAAAAATTGCTTTAGGTGTCTAAATCAGAGAAATAAACCAATAAACTTGCCTATCTTCCAATTGCATGTCGGAGCAAAAATTCTATATAAAACCATGTGTCAATGTAAATTAACTTTTACCAGAAGGCAAGAAACTACATTGTCAGGCAGACAGAAATAAAATATTTTTGTCTTCTTTTTGCAGATGCCTTTTCCATCAAGAATTCAAATAAAAAGTTATATTTTCTCCACTGCCTGTAAGTAGATGTTTCTCACTCATGCATTGCAGTTCCATGGAGTGGACTGTTCCCTAAGGATTTGCTCCGTAGGCAGCAGAAAATAGATCCCTATTACTATCACACAAATCAGCAGTAATTTGTGTCTTGCAGCAGATTATTGTGCTTATGTCAGATGACTCAGTGAAAGAACATCTCTTTCAAATTTGCTGTGGTACCTGATAGCAAAAATGTTTGCTTTTCTCATAAAAAAACCCTGCATTAAAAAAAAAAAAAGCACGGGGATTAATAGGAAATGTATATATTTTGAGCAGCATCATGTTTAATATTTTTCCTTGCTGGCAGATTCCCAGCAAGTCTTTGCAGAAATTCCTTGCCACCAGCCTTGCCTTTAACCACCTGCCTGGGGTACACCCACAGGGAATATAACTGCTGTGTTTTCCCCAAAATGTCATGTTGAACCAACCAGACTTCAAGGCTTTGTGGCACTGAGTGAGGATATTCTGCTCAGAGCCAGCCCTGCGCTGCATTTCAGCTTCGTTTTAGCCACAAAAACACACACAAAGAGGGCTAAATAACCTGCTGAACAAGAGGTTCAGGAGGTTAATCCCTCCTTATTCCCACAAGCTCCAGAAAAAAAATCCCAAAAAACCAAACCAAACCAAAACAAACAAAAAAAAAACCCCAAAACCCCACACAAACCCAAAAACAAAACAAAAAAGAAACAAACACCCCCCCAGAAAACCCCCCAGAACAACAACAAATCCAAAAAACAACAAAAAACCCCCCAAAAACACACAAAAAACCAAAACAAAAATCCCCAAAAACAAAACAAAACAAAACAAAACAAAACAAAAACAACAACAAAAAAAGAAAAAAAAACACAAAAAAAACCAAACAAAAAAAAACCCAAAAAAACCAAACTTGGCTTTAGGCACGCAGGTCCAGGCATCAGAGATCCTGAGCTCACAAGGAGTTGCAAGCTCAGTGAACTTGGCCTTCTTATATCACAGCTCTCACCCCAAGGTTCAGATCATCCCCCAAAACTTCTGAGGGAGATATTCCAGTCCCTTTGAACTGCAAAGCCACTCACGAGGCAGAGGAAGCTTTTCCTGCAGATACTTTTGATTTTATGGTTTATATTGGGTATGCGGACAAATTTCTTCACTGAAAGGGCTGCCCTGGTGGAGCCCACGCTCCTGGTGGGATTTAAAAGCCATTTGGGCGTGTCTCTTGGGGACATGGGCCAGTGGTGGCCTTGGCAGTGCTGGGGGAACAGTTGGACTCGACAGTCTTAGAGCTCTTTTCCAACCTAAGTGATTCCCTGATTCTTTAATCGCTTAAGGGCTACTCTGATTTAGAACTAACTTGTGCCTCTCCATGGAAAATTATCCATATTATGAAGAGCAACAGGGCAGACTGGGAAAAAAAATCTACTACAAAAAGCATTGATTTTCCCAGTAGAAAGCGGCTAGCTTGCTTCACAGCATTGTGTTTACTTGTGGCTCAAGTAAATAATTCCTGAATTCACAACAAACATAGGCATGACAGTATTCTAACAGTATTTCCAGAATTACAAGTGCAGTCAGGTTGTATGGATGATGATATTTTCTTTTACATTCAGTAATTTATTTTAGAGGTTGAGATTATGATCACATGATGGCTGCGAATTTTGAGCTTTAGTTTGAAAGAGATACGAGGAGGGCAGGAAAGGGACTTTTTTTGGAAGGATCAGTACTGCCAGAATGGCTTCCCAGTGCCAGAGGGCAGGGCTGGATGGGATCTTGGCAATTAGGAATTGTTCCCTGGCAGGGTGGGCAGGCCCTGGCACAGGGTGCCCAGAGCAGCTGTGGCTGCCCCTGGATCCCTGGCAGTGCCCAAGGCCAGGCTGGACACTGGGGCTGGGAGCAGCCTGGGGCAGTGCAAGTGTCCCTGACGTGGCAGGGGGTGGGAATGGATGGGATTTAGGGTCCCATCTAATCTAAACCAGTCTGTGATCCCATGATTCTCTGTCCTGCTGGTGCACAGAAGCATAAATATCAGGGGCTGAATCAGAGACCAGAATTCATACTTTTAGACTTCTCTTTCCTGCATTCCTTACTTCCATTTTTTGATTTCACGTTCGACTGCCAAAGAGAACCTTAAAGAAAAAGCAGATGCATTTTGCTTGTCCAAGCAACACGCATTTGAAATGGACAATGATTTTTTAGAAATAAAACAAACAAACAAAAAAAAAAGAAACCCCACATAATCCCTTCCATTTTCCTGGGAGGCCTCACAGAAAGCCCCACTGGCTGGGGTGGCAGTGAAATTATCTGCAAGCAGCAGCCTGGATGTATTTTGGTTGCTTGGGAGCCAACTGGAGTCCTTACACCTGCAGGATCCTGAAAGAGCTTTTATTTCAGAAGGTTGTAAGCTGGCACCAGCTCTGGACAGCAGGTGGGAGGAGCACCCCGTGGAGATCCTTTAAGTGTCTGCAGCTCAGCAGAGCAGGGTGAAACACCACAGGTTTGCACGGTACCAAGGAACACAATTCACCCCTGGTGCTACACAAATGACTCATGCAGGGTGGATGGAAAACCCAGGCAGAAATTCCTGTACAAAGGTTTGGAAGAAAAACGCAGATTTGAATGAGGGAACTCTTTCAGTACACTTGGAGGGTCCTCCTTTTTGTTCTGGAAGTCTTTTGTGGTCAAAAAAAGTTATTTTATTATAGAAATACTCATGTTTATTTCTAGTCTGTATCATCAATCTCTGTCTCTATTTCTATTTCTACTTTTACCTCTATGTCTGTCTCTATAATCATCTCTATTTTTATCTCTATCTCATCTATCTCTATCATCTCTATCTTTATCATTTATATCTATGTTATCTATTTCTATATCATCTACAGATGTACACACATGCACAGACAGAGGAATATATACTTACATGTGTTCAAACATACATATTTAAAACCCAGGTAATTTTTGCCTAATGGTTCTTCTGATCTTTCAAGTTGCTCTTGAGTTTACATGTGCATTCTCTTCAAAATACTTCTTAATGTTATTGTCCTTTAAAATTCTAAATTTTCTGTACACTGAGACCAGCCCTTACCATAGCACTCTGCTCCCCCATGCCAGGAAGAATTATACAGGGATTTGTATGCTCTGTAGAGAGGTATAAATGTATTTTCAATAAATTCAACTGCAATTAGGTGGATGTAGAAGCAAATTTCAAAAAGAAAAACATTGCTGAACACAAGCAAGAAAAGTGAATTTCTTGCAGTAAGGGAAATCAAAGACCAGGAGATGCAAAGAAGGTGATATAATGAAAAAATGAAAATAAAATTGTGGGGGATGCTGTGGCTGTTGTATCTATGGCATCTATAACAAAGAGCTCACACCCACAGCTTGAGAACTTTTATTTTGGTGCCAAGGACATATTGGATGATATTAATTCCCTAATAATTTTCAAAAAAACGCCATATGAACTATTAAATCTTTTATTTACATAACTTTTATTTAGTCTGAGGTTGATGTTTCCTTCTGTAGGCCTGCGCTACCGCAGTGGCAACCAGGAATGTTTCAGTATTCCCTGAAAGTAGGGGAAATTAAGGATATGATCTTCCTGTTGATGGCAGCAAGCCTATCAGCTGGCCCCATAAGGAATATCCATTTTCTCTGCAAGCCTTGTCTCAGCTACATCCTCACTGATGCATGCAGGTGATATGTTATTTATTATACATATCAATGCTCCCTCAAATATTTTTTTTGGAATATTGTAGGGATAGCCTCCTTTGTCATTGCTCCCTGCACCATTTCTAAATGCCCTTACCCTTAGTAACCTGTATGCTGGCTTTTCTGAAAATCAACAAAAATATTTTTAGGTCAAAATAAGACAAATAAAGTTTTACTGGGCACTGAAAATGCCTTTATGCTGTTCTTTGCTACACTTAAGTCATGTGTGTCTTAAATTTGCCACTGCGACAGAGAGGAGGGTTCTGCATATGGAACACTGTGTTTTATTTGTTTATGGTTTCTCAGGCTGCATATCAGAGAAAGTCAGGCTTATTTCTGCACAGCAGATGAAATGTAATGATCCCGGAGAAATATGGGACTAACCTTTCTGAGGAGAAAGCACTGAATTAAAATAAATGAGATGGGACTTGCCAGTGTTTTTTATGTACCACTTAATGTAGAGCTCTGCAATATATATTTTTATCTGCACAAACTCCTTCAGGAGCCAAGCCTTTTCTAAACAGAATATCAAATCCAATATAAAGCAATACGAGGCATGTTTTTTTTTTTCCTTCCTAAATGCTGATAATTTCATCTGCACTAAATTCTACCCCTGTTGTTCCAAGGGTATCTCTGCATGCGTGCAAAAAGTTCATAGCTATGTACACAGCTGATGTGTTGCCAGAATATCCCAAGAAATTGCAGTTTAACCCATGGCTAAATAGAAATGGCAGCACTAAAAAAAACTGTAGGTAGATCACCTATGTTTCAGGTTGACTCTTTCCCACAAACTGATGCAAGGAACCATGAGAAACAAATGCTCTTCTGCCTTTGATCTTAAATTAGTGTGCTTTCGTGGGCTCCCAAGCGGAATGTGTTGTGTCTTACTCTCTCAGCTCCCACGGGCACAAAGATTAGCCTTGCTTGTCTCTTGTTCCACTGCCTGGAACAATATGCTGGGAGCTGTTGCAGCAGCTACACCGCCGGTGACAGGCAAAAAAGACAAAGGTTAAGCTTCCCAGCTGCTCAGTTAGGAGTATTCTCATCAGACTATCTATCTGTTTCATAATTTGTGTCCAAAACTGTTTTGCTACTGAAAGGTAGCCATGCAGTCACCTAGCCCTCTTCATCCGTCTTGTAATCAGCTTAGTTATCTTAAAAATTAAACTCTGTGATTTCTTTTTACTCCACTGGAGCATAAAGCCAGCCCAGTACTTCCTAAAGGAAAGTATTTAAAAAGTGCTGTTCATTATTTTTGACTTACTGCTCAAAATGTAACTCATAGCATGTTCACCACCATAAACCATCCCAGAGAGAGCTGATCCCTTCAAGCACCCACTTGAATTTAAATACGGGTTAGAAATGTGTTGACACAGCCAGAGATTAAACACATATAAGTGCATTTGGTCATTAAAGTAACAAATACAAAGAGAGAGCAGTTATCATGCAACACTCTGCAATTGGTTTCCCTGATATTAAATTTACCCGTGTTGGAGTAGTTAATGCTCCAGCTTCTCTAGCCTCATAATTGGGTCTTCTTTTGATGTATAAATGCTAAATGCATGTGGATGCAGAATATTTAGAGTTTTGACAAATCCTGCACCTCCAAATGTGACATCACTGAGGTAGGTGAAACCATGGGAGGCAGAAGGACAGGTGGCAAAGCCATGTAAATAATCTCTGTTTGTTTTAAGGGAGTGAAACACCCACAAGAAAATTAAATCAGGATATCCATAACACGACTCAGGCTGCTGCTGTTTCAAGACAGCAGAGTTATCTTTATATGAATTATTTTTCAAGGTAGGTAGGCTGTATTGGATAGTTCTGTAGTGTGACTGACTGAACTTTTAAGTTAATATGAGCCTGATACCAGTGATATTTTTAATTGGAAAAATGTTTAAAAGATTCTGCCCTTTTTTTCTTCAAAGAGACACACTTATATTATAAAATCAATATGCACCTCAGGATACCCTCATCAGCTCTCTAAATCCCACAATTTTGGCATGGTAGACAGCAGTGTAAAGGTGTGGATTACAACTATTGAGCAAAATCTCCCCATGAATTTGAAAAGAAATACAGACACCATTAGTGACAACATTACCACCCCTGGGTAATTCTGATTTAATTTTTATTCTGGCAGGGTGACCAGTGCATGACTGCAATAGAACATCCAATCTAACGTGCTGCTTCAGACCAATGGATTTGAACATCATGTGAGGCTTCAGATGGATCCTGCAAAAACAAGCCACCACTTCACCCCTCGTGATGCAGCTAATCAAGAACAGCTCATTAAGTCTTGCAGCATACTTCATGTTAAGTGTGCATAAAAACTCAGCTAAAATAAAATGCAAATGCACTGACACTCTCGCTGTGAAAGGTTAAATATTTTTTACAAGTATTTCGGCATTTGTTGAAATATTTGAAGTCATTTGTCTATGTATAGATGTAATCTATAATTGAAACAAATTGTTTTGCCCAGAGCAGCTGTGGCTGCCCCTGGATCCCTGGCAGTGCCCAAGGCCAGGCTGGACACTGGGGCTGGGAGCAGCCTGGGACAGTGCAAGTGTCCCTGACATGGCTGGGGTGGCACTGGGTGGGCTTTAAGGTCCCTTCCAACCCAAACCAGTCTGGGATTCTGTGAAGTCGTATATTTTGGAACATATGAACTAATTTGGAAACCTGTACAATAATTGGCAAAAATTAAATATGACAAAAACACTGAGTTCTGAAGTAGGGAATTTAAACATGTCTTCAAGCACTAACTTGCACCACCCATGCAATGTCCATTTATCTGGTACAAATTAAACCACCACAGGGGAAAAAAATAAAACCCAGACCTAGGAAAGTATATCTTGCGGGTAACACTCCTCCTCCTTCAGCTGACACCAAGAACAGACGACAGACAAACACCTACTTGTTCTTTTTTTTGGGTGGACAAGTTCTCATTGCCATGCCAGTTTCCTGGTGCCTCTCCTGCTCCCTGCAATGTTCCCTCACTGCAACTGCAGCAGTTTGTATTGCTGTGATGCAGTGCCAGTCATCCAGGGTTCCCTCACCACTTCTCAGCCTAAATCACCCATTTTTGTTACTTGCTGAAGGCTTCAGCTATCACAAAGTCCTTTCACCTCGATCAGGGTGCAAAATCTTTCACCCTCTGTTACCAGCAAGAGGCTCCTGAGAGTTCTCACAGCAAAAATTGAGGCTCTTGCTGCACTCAGATTTTAAATCTCTGTTTTTTCACCCTGCTAACATTTATAGTGGACAGAGCCAATTATGGTCTATGCTTTGGTTACTTATCAATGTGCCAAAACCATGTTTGGATGTGACAGTAAATTAAGCTTTTTGTACATATTTTGCTATCAGCATCTTGTCTGTTCTCCAGTTACGTATTTAAACCAGGCTGAAAACTATTGCCATTTGAATAAATCAAAGCAGCTGTCAGTACTTTTAAAATCTAATTGATTATTAGTAACTCTCCAAAATTCTTCTGTGAAAAACTATTTCCTGTCCATCTACACAGTAATTTTCAATTCCTTCACGAAATGTAAGCTCCTCTGTGCAATTTTACTGCATAGCAGAAAGAATATTGTGAGGATCACTTGACACTAACACACATAATGGTAATTTAAGGGGTTAGAAATACTGATAATGAAGCAATTATTATTAGGTAATAACATAAAATGTGTCGTTCTCCTGGCTACCTGCTTAATTGCCATGTAGGTGATTCATTCCCTGGTGAAGGTATGCCAGCCATATAATGGGAAACACTGCAGAGGGCTTGAGATGAAAAATGCAGGAATCAAAAGAGGAATGCATGCACACAGAGGATTTATAAGATATAAGGAAGCTCCTTGGCAGACACCAGGTACTTATCACCCTCCTTGTCCACCTGCCAGTGCCTGAGGGAACTTTTCAGCTCAGTGATATGGATGAAACCAGCAGATCTGCTAAAAGCAAATCCCAAGTGCTTGGTGTTATCTGTCCACACAATCAGGCTGCCCTCACTGCCAGCCCCCAGGATTTTCTCCATTTCCTAAGGGCTGACTGGAAAAGGAGTGTGTTAACTTCAGAGGATGCTGGCACGACGCTATTTGTAGCATTGAAATAGTTGTGGAGGCATAGATTTCAATTTATTAGCCCAAGAATATTAAAAAAAACCCAAACAAACACTGTTGGATAGTAATATTAAAATTACTTACTATTAAAATTAAAATATAAAAATTACTTTTAATATTAAAATTAAAATATATTTACTATATAAAAATACTGCATGACAAATTTAGGTAGACCTTTTTTTGGGTCAATGGAGGGAACAGTGTATTTATTTTTTGTCTCCCAGAGAAGAACCTCAGGTAAGTGGTGATTTCTCTTTGCCTCCCTTTAAGTGAGACTCGAGAGGTGGAGTGCCAGTGACTTGCTTATATTTGCCTAAAGGGGTTTAGGAAAAATGCAGACACACCTGTGCACAGTAAAGAATCATATCAAAGTTATCTTTTTACAGGAAACCCCCCATGGTAAACCAGAACAACAGTTGCAGGACATGATTCTGCAGAAATAAACCTGAAAGCTCTACAAACCTAAAGTAGCATCCATAAATCAGTCTTTTTGACTTTATTCCTGAGTAAATGGAGTTATGCTAGCTCAGTGGGGAAAACTATTTTGGTTGCCAGGCTACACATGCGCACAGAAATCTAAAAAAAACCCATAAAACCAAAACCAAAACAGAACTGAAACGAACAAAGACCAACCAAACAAACAAGAAAACAAAACAAAACAAAACAAAAAGCCCCAAAACCCAGACAAATCCCCAAAAGCAAACAAAAAAAACCCCACATCCAAAAGGCAAAATATTTTCATATATATATATATATACACACACATGCACACACAGAGACATTTTGCATTCGTTTTCACATAAGGGAATTCCTTGAGCCTCGTGTGTTCTCTCCATTTATTAATTTCCAATGGATTTCTTCCTGGAAGTACTGGATGACATTATGTCCTGTCTCCCCTTGGACACAAATCTTCTTCTCACAGCCACAAAATCACTTGCCAGGGTTTCTCTGGTCTTATCCTGCTCTGTGTAAAACTAACCCCTAAAACCTGACTGGTGATACCCTCTGGTTCCTCTTGCACATCCTTTATCAACAACAGGCAGTGTCTTATTATTCCCTAATGGGAGTGCAGAGAAGAAAAGGAGGTGCAGAAAGCAAAAAATTCCTAAATTCATAGAGTCTATAGGTGGCTGCTGGTAATGGACTATCACTACTAGAGCGAGTTCTTAGTGTGAATATTTTTCTTTAATTTGTATAAACCTGCCACCTGCTACTCTCCTGTGACACAATTTAATTCTTATATTGTGACAAATTCCTCATACTGCATACCAAACCCACTTTTTCTGTGCTCATCTTTATTTATTTTTTTTATGGTACCTACAGAGAACTTAGAAGATTTGACTTACATTGGGGAAAAAAAATCGTATCTGAAGACACACTAGCTAGCTACTTTTACCTCTGGTTCAAGTGGGCATTGCTTCTCCTGGACATTGACCTTTCTGTAAAAAAATAAAAACAAAACTCCCCCCAATATTTTGTATAATGTGTCAGTTAGTGGCAGTTCTTGAGCTGTAAAAATCCTCCTAAATAGCTCCTACAGCAATGTGGTCCTAAAGCTGGTGTGATAAACTAATTGATATAACAAACAGAACTGCCTGCCTTTTCATTTTAATCCCTGCTATGTGACAATTAAAATCAAGTGCAGTTCAGTGAGGAGATCTGTGTTTTAACAGCAGTGCCTTTTTAGAGCCATGGCATTGAGTTTCTTTTTATGCTCTTCCCTTTAAACTGTGAAATAATGCAATGACACAACGCAAAGTGACAGATGATCAAATTGTCCAGAAAGCTCCTCATAGAGTCCCTATTTCAGTTTTAAAGACCACACTGCCTAAATGGCATAAAGTGCTACGCTAAAATGAGATTTACAGGTCTCAGGAAAACTGAGGAGCAGATTAAATTTGAATAATTAATTTTAATGTTTTCATTTATTTTCTTCTGCATTAAAGTTTAACTTGCTTATATCTTTTATATGCAAGAAATAAAACCTAATTCCCAGGGTTCAGTTCTCATTTCAGCCAAAATGAAACAGGAAGGCTCGTGCAGTGTGGGAGGACTGCAATGCAAATTGATTAGCCACAATTTCCACCTTCTGAGTGAGATACCATAATAGATGACAGATTCTTTTTTTTTTTTTTAATCACAGAGCTAGATGCTACTGAACATGACAGCACTTATTTACAATTGCTCCATTTAGCCCAGAATGCCATTATTCCACTTGAAATTTAACTTTTCAGGGGGTCAGAAAATTACAGTGTTCTGGACCTTCACTACCCATCCTCTCTTGCTCTAATAGAAGGTGTCATTATTGTTTCATTAGAACTAAAACCAGATAAATTTTTATGACATTTTTCCAGTGGAGTGCAACGCAATCAGAAAATTGAAAAAATCTGTAGTGGAAAAACAGGTGCAGTGGCAGAGACAGAAAGTAACTCAGACATACAAAATTCTCAAAAGACCCTTCTCTTATATTTTGTCTATGATGTATATTTTAAATGGAAAATTACATTACAATTATTAAAAAAAACCAAAAATCGTGTTGCTCATATTTACAGAGTCATATTCCCTTAGCAACACAAAATTACGTACATTACAATAGGGAATAAAGAAAATAATGGGAATAATGTTAAGACTCTCAAATAATCACCCCCAAATAGGTCTTAAATTCTCATAAAACAGAGATTTAATTTTTAATATCAAAAGACTTTTTAGGACTATGGATTATTGCTGCGAACATCAGAAAGCAAGACTTCTAAGCTCCTCTCAAATAAAAAACAACTCCTGATATGTTGTGGAAAGCAGAGCAAATCCTACAGTGGTCCTGCAATTTATATGTGTGTTTGTATTTGGGGGGAAGTGAAAAGAATAAAAAGGTTTGGTGGCAGATGCTGTGAAAAATGGTTCAGCACTAGTAACTAAAGGACTTAAAACACTAAAGTGTTTTAAGGCAGCTCTGAGGGGTTTTTTTTTGAGTCAAGTGGTCATCCCAGTGGATGCAGACCTGCATGGAAGGCACAGCCAGGCTTGTCTGAGGAACAGGATGAATGTGTCACTTTCCTTTTTCTGTTGCCACACCATTCTGGCTCCTTCGGGCCTGGCTCATGTCCCCCTGACGTGTGACCCAACTCGTGAGCTCCTGCTGAGGTGCAGAATTCCTCCCCTGGGGCTGAGGCTCACCCCACTTGTTGTGCAAGCGAGAAGATGCAACTCACACACAGCAGAAAATTGTGGTGTTTCCTGAGGCCCTCTTGGGATGGATGAGGAACCCCAGAGAGAGGTGCTGAAAGCAGCGAGGCTTTCTTTGTTAAAGCATGGAATGGTTTGGGCTTAAAGGGGCTTTAAAGATCCCCTGGTTCCACCAGTGCCACCCCAGCCATGTCAGGGACACTTGCACTGTCCCAGGCTGCTCCCAGCCCCAGTGTCCAGCCTGGCCTTGGGCACTGCCAGGGATCCAGGGGCAGCCACAGCTGCTCTGGGCACCCTGTGCCAGGGCCTGCCCACCCTGCCAGGGAACAATTCCTAATTGCCAAGATCCCATCCAGCCCTGCCCTCTGGCACTGGGAGCCATTCCCCGTGTCCTGTCCCCGCAGCCCTTGGCAATTGTCTCTCTCCATCTTTCCTGCAGCTCCTTCAGGCCCTGCGAGGCCACGCTGAGCTCACCCCAAAGCTTCTCCTGTGCGGGTGAGCAATGGCAGCTGTGCCAGCCTTTCCTCCAGCAGAGCTGCTCCATCCCTCTGCTCATCCTGGAGCCTCCTCTGGCCTGGCTCCAGCAGCTCCAGCTCCTTCCTGAGCTGGGCCAGGCCTGGGGCAGCTCTGCAGGTGGGGTCTCACCTGANCTGTGGTGGACTCAGGCTTCCACTTGTGCCCTCATGGCAGCACCTACCCAAATTCAGCTGATCAGTGAGGGTTGTAGTCTCAGCATCATCATCTAAGGCAGCTAGTGAGTTGTTAGAGCCCTGGATGCTGAGAATTTTAACTTTCTGTGCTGAAAGGGACAGACCCACAGTGATTAGTTATTGAGTTAAAAGTAAAAATAATTTAAGCGTTAGCTCTTGATTAGATAGTTTAGCCTTAAAAAGACTTTGGAGAGAAAGGTAGCCATTTTTAGCTTGTTAGTTGAATGCTGTAGAACTCATGCTTTGTAAGACTAATATAGATAAGAATTAATAAACATTTGAAACTGAATGCTAAACACCTGTCTCCTGTGCATTCATCCCAACTCTAACAAGGAAGAAAATGTGATAAAAGTGCTCTATTAAGTCAAATAAACACCCCCTAAAAGTTTCCCATTTATTCTTTCATTCTATTAAACTGCATCAGCCAAAGGTTGATGTCTGCTACCTCTCTCTATCAAAAAAAAAAAAAAAGACAAATCTTAACTTCTCCTCCAACATGCTATTGAGGCTTCTAAAAGTTGAGGGTGCTCAGGATTCTGTAGTAAAGTACAAAACTGTACTCACAATGTTTTTTTATCGTGCTGTAGCAGCAGTGTTTGAGGTAGCACAGCCAAAGTATAAATAAGACAAACTGAAGAACATCTCAAAGTCAAGAAAAATAAATTCAGATAAAGAAATGTGCAGTGAGGGTCTGTTCCAATATTTATAAATAAGATATAAAGCCTCTAAATTTCTGATGCTGCCAAAGGGAGGTCATTAGACATCTGCAGTGAGGTCTTTAGGTGATATTCTGATAGTTTTCTTCTTGATAATTCTTAGCTGAAAATTGTATTGGTGTGTTGTAACTCTCATTACCTCTTAACAAAGATAACCCATAAAGATGGGTCTAAATATTTTTATTATGTCATTGGAAAAAACAGATCTGTGTCTTCTTTACAGAGGTGCTTTCTTTTCACTAGCTATATATAGAATTAATTTCTAATTGTGAAAATACTTTTCTGCTTAATTATACAACAAAGAAAGGATGGCTTGAAATAGGATTAATATATCTTGTAGTTAATTAAACATGAAGCTTCTAAGGAGATCACTCCAGCAACAAAAGCAATTAAGGCTTGGTTATGTATAGTACATAATTAAGCAGGAAGTTCTTGTAATCCCAAGGACTAACTTTCAAAGCTTGTGTTGCTTTAAAATAACCTATTTTCTGGGTTATTTTAGAGAAAACTATAAAATATAAGTATGATCACTGTCAACTGAGATGTCTTCTCAGTTCTGTCCACATGTCTTAATATAAATGAATTATAATATTAAAAAAACATAGGTCCATTCTGAAACAAAACCCAAAACCTCTATTTATATCATTATGCCTGTTGACTGAGTAGATGTATAGCAACACAAACCAAAAAACACCAGTGAGGAAATTCTGCTGAAAGTCTGTTGTGATACTTTATGTTACAAGTCTCAAGGTGCTCTTGAACAAGACCCAGATAATTGGGAAAATGTTTAGTTGCAGTATTTCAGTGTCTATGGTGATTTCCCTTTTAAAGTCTCTGCTGAAATTTTTCTTTTCTGTCATGTTTTCTGACAGGGAAACTGCTCTTGCTTTACTTGAGGAGAAAGCAGGATGAATGTTATTAAGCAGAGTGCAAAGAGGGTCTTGCACAAGACATTGCTGTAGAGACACACCTGAACATGGAAATCACAAACGAAAAAAAAAAGTAAAATATTCTGCTTGGACCAACACTTGACTCTGAGTAGGATGTTATTAGGGAAAAAATACATGATGAAATGAATGAATAGGTTAAGATTCAGAAACCAACAGGGAAATGCTCATATCTGCTTTATGTGATGCTTTAGTATGCTGAGATATGACTATTTTATTTTCTGCTTACACCTAGGTAAATGTCAGCCTGGTTTTAAGCACATTTCCTCCTCTTCTGAAGAAAGATGCAAAATGTTTTGCTGCCTTCAAATTTAGATTAATTTGAAGTTCATTTTGCACCACTCCTTCTGTATGTTTGTGTCTCAATGTCATTATTTACTTAGCTAAAAAGATACCATCTCTGTTCCTCATTTGAGAAGATAGGAATCAATCTGTTTCTGTGTTCTTTAGGCAGGAAAGAGAATACAAACATTGAATAGCAGATTTTGAACAAAAATGTTCTGAAGTCAACTAGAATCACACAATAAACCTTCACTGTGTTTTCAAAGAGACATAAAAAGAATGCAAAATTGAGTCTTATTCAGAGGAGAATAGATTTCCTTGGCCCTTGTATATTTTACTCATGAGATGATGACAGATACATGAAGGAAATATTAAGTATCTTGCTTATTCAAAAAGTAATATCTGGGAAAATATGTGCAGGGCTAATAAAAATATCACATCCCAGTTAATAAAGCATCTTGTTCTTGGGAAACAGAACTAGACACAGTTCCATTCCATTCTTTCACCCTCATCGTGCTCTGGCTTTTGCCTCATCTGTGTTTACATCAGGTATTTTTTTCTACTTAAAGATAGTTGACCTTGACAAGGTCATTTTGCTTCTCTCTATCATTTTCAGATGAAACAACAGTGACCAACTCTGCTTGAGTCAAAAACCAATTCAGGGGTAGCTATGAAAACAACAAACACTTTTATTAGGAAAAAGTGGATGCTATTTTGAAGCCCTGACATGGAAGCAGAGGGCATGAATAAGAAACACGTTTGGACCCTTTCCTTCTCCATTCTTACCTAAACAATTGTGTAGCTATTTTCTTTTTTTGAAGGGAGGGCAAGGGAAATATGCCTCTGCTTCACAAATTGAGACAGAGTGTTATTTCAAGCCAGTGGAAATGATAGCTTGGTAAAACAGGCAGGAATTTAAAACAATGAAAAACTAACATCTTTCCATTAAAATTTCATGCATTGTGTTTTCAGAAGATGCTGCTGTTGAAGTAACACCAACATTCCCACTGCCAAAAACCACTTCAGACTCAGATCCCGTCTACATCAAAAATTCACAACAACCAGGCAGTTTCTGCTTACACTCCCAGATTTTCTGAGGCGAGATCAAAACCTGTTATTGTAATAGGAAGTGGGTCATTACTCAATTTAACTCTCATCTGCAGGGGAGTGATACTCACAGAAAAGCTGCGAGTCAGAGAGGGAGCTGACAGGACTCTCTTGCAGCGCTTCAGAGCTGTGCAGGATTCCACTGTTGAGGGAAACTTCCCAAGTAATTTTTGTTGGTGCTGGTGAATTTGTTATGTGTCAAAGACAGGCTCTGGAGCACTGATTTAACCCCTTAGTTTTTCTGAAGGCTTAACACAGAGAGAGGGGAATATAATTCAGGGAACAGAGCAGGACTTTGTGAAACACAGCATTTTTCTACTATAAACTCTTAGCCACAGGTAATTTACAGCTCAGGGTCTTTGTTCCTGTTCATGGTGTAATGGTTTAGGGATTACAGCAGTGCTGCTGGATTGGTGGCTGTTCTTGTTGATATTAAAAGTCTCTCCCAACCTTGATGATTCGGTGATTCTATGAAGGTGACATCACACAAATTTTTATCACAGGGTATAATCATGCTATGTCTGTCTGATGCCTATTTTCTAGACAACTTGCAACAGAGAGCTCCCATACTCTGTCTGTCCTTCTAATAATCCCTCTGTATTTTGCCGGAGTAAAATCAGTGATTCTACAGATGCTTCAGACTTTGCTACCTAAATGATAGAATACAGCCTAAATAAAGCATTTAAAAGGCAAAATAAAGCAAGATTTTATGCTCCCTTATTTAATTTCTAGGCTTAAATTCAATTACTACTATAAACATTTCCATAAAATGAATTGCAGAGGAAAGCTTTGCAAAGTCAAAAGCAATTTAGGAAGGGCAATGCTGAAATGTGCAATTTAGTAGCATTATTAATGTGAATAATGCATTTAATTTGAAAAGATTTAGGGAAAAAACTGAGTTAGAGTGCGACCCCTGGAATGGCCATCAAATACTGCTGGAAGACAACTCTGAGTGTGAAATCAAGGCATAGCTCCTAATACAATTTCTGTAAGATATGTGTTTGTTAGCACTATTAAAAACTGATTGGCAACATACAAGGATTAAAAAAAAAAAAAAAAAAAAAGGGAAACAATGAAAAAGAAGGGGAAAAAGCTTTTTGCTCATCCTGTCCCCTTGAGTTGCACACTGACCTAAAAGCAAACAGTCACCATCTAGTTGCAAAAGTAAGTCTATAGTTTATGGGCAATTGAGGAAGTGAATAAAGTGACCTGTTTAACATTCTAGCCTAGGCAATGCAAAGCCAGTAAATTCAACAGTGTGCAAATTAGAAGTGGGCATCATTCTTTATCTGCTTTTGTCTTTGACTAAATCACACAGAGCTCTTTGTCCATTATTACACCATCCTACCACTGGCTCCTTCTTTGCAGGAAAATTTATCTGTAGCAAGTGCCTGGCAAAGAGTGGGAAAGATCTGTGTTAATAATTTATTCCCAGCCTGCCTTGAGATGCATCCTGTGAGGCACCAGGCTGTGTGAACAGAATATGACACTGTGAAGCCACTCATCAAGGTAGGCACAAGAGCAAGGAGGTGCCAAAACTCAGTGCCCAAATTAACTCCTTCAAGTAGAAGTGACAGCTGCCAGAAAAGAGATGTTTTTGCAATGGAAAGAGAAAATACTGACTGTAAATGTAATTTTTTATCCCAATGGAAAACACACACACAAAAAAAAGGCCGATCTCTGCACAATGTTCATTTTGTTATCTGATATCTCAGAACTTTAGAATTGCGAGAAATTCCAGTAAAAACCAGCACCAGCTCTGCATCTGGAGAACCAGACACTACTTTTGGTGCTGTTCCTGTAAAGAACATTGATTCCTTTCATGGCCTAGTGGTGATGGCTGTAGTTTATTGAAGCTGCAGAGAAATACAGGTGTCTTCTGTTTATAATGTGATTTATTTCAGTTCACAGCTCCTACAGAACACCCTGTCTGTCCAAGCCCACTCACAATGCACAGTTTAGCAATCCAGCCCTTCCAGAAGTCATGCAATTTACTCATTATGTTAATTACCAGATTGGTCTTAAACGAACATTTTAACCTGTTCCAATTTTGTGTCTTTCAAGCCCTTTTTAAATTAAGATGTTGTTAAGCATTTTATGTTTGTTTTTTTGTTTCTTACTCAGTGTGGGTGTTAAAACAATTAAACTGGAGGCCAGACATAAATCTCTTATTTGGCTACTTTAACCAGTTCTGGTATTAATATATGTTTTCCTAATTGTCAAAAGAAAATTAAGCAATCCACACAGTTTTCTCATTATGAGTTGTTGAACAGATCTCCAGATGAGTTATTTAATTGCTGTGGTATAGTGATTTCTTATCTAGAATGATTCCTCAGAATTCATTGCAAATGAACTGATTATTACATCAAAAAAGCGGGGGAAAGATTCAGGTGGAATAACAGACAAGACAAAAAGCAAATACCATGTGAGAGAGTAAAAAACATTCCTTATTTTTCAGTGACAGATGAATGCCAGCATTGGAATACATTCAGTTAACCAATACTAGATGAAATAAGATTTTTTTACCATATTTAAAAAAAAAAAAAAAAAAAAGAGTGTAACTTTCCTGGATCAAAATTTTCTCATATAATTTAAGTTAATTGTCCATCTCTCTCTGTGACTGGCAGAGTAAAGACACATTACCACTTCTGGAAACTACTCTATAAAGAGTAGAAGTGGGTTTGCCTTAGCTTTTAAACAACAACCCTTTGATTTGATCACTCGGAAGCCTAAACACTGTAAATAAATGTTAGAAAATGAATATAAGTAGATCTTATGATGGCATGATAGAGATGCATTTTGTATATGTATAATGAAAAGAGGATAATTATTTGGAATGCAATTTTGCCTTTGTTTTCAAACAAGAGGCATTTTGATGAGAAAAAGATGGTTATGCATTAAACTGAAAGAATAATTTGATTGCAGCTCTGAGACAATCTAATGCTGTTGATAAAGTTCCTCAGTAATATTGTCTAATACTGGAGATTAGTTTGGCAGGAAAATACCCAACCCAAATCTATTATACCACTGGCAATCATCACATTTTTAAAGCATGGAGGTATAACAGTTGCTCTGCCAATCTTCCAACAATCTGTTTATCACCAACTGCTTTTTCTCTAATAGTGCTTAGCTGGTTCCACAATCAGCAGGAGAAACATCGTAATTTGACATTGTCTTCAAAAAAAACCCAACACGATGTCAGCTTTAAGATAAAATACTGACAACACCCTGGTATGGTTGCAAAGTCAGGACTAGGGCAACCCACAAAACAATTTATGCAGAGGGGATGGTTGAGTGGGAGGAGAAAGCTCCCCAGGTTTTCGGAGACACCAAATGAAGTGCCACGCCAGAATTTAACTAACAGTAAATAAAGGAAAGGGGGTTTAAGCTGCTGCACTGATTTCACAATTTACAAAAGCAGAAAGTTAGTAGTAGAGCAGGCATGGATTTTGAGGAAAATGTTAGTTCTTCTGAGTTATACCCTCAGCTCAGGAAATGAGACACGGAGTGGCAAAAATCTATTTACAAGAGCATTCTCAAAGCATCTGAAACACCCCTTACACTCCTTTTCAATAATCTTTACAGCCTCAGTGCCTCATTTTGGGCATAAGGCAGGGAGTTTCCCATCACATCCTTTAATGCCAAATATTTAAAGAAATGGGAAGTGGGGTGACCAAATGGAAGAGCAATCCTGGATTTTGTCCAGAAAAAGCCTGAGCAGTCCAAAAACTTGCATCATCCTCTTCAAGGGAATGACGAGGGTATCTTTAGGGAAGCATGTGGAGAATTCAGCCCCAAGTTTATGACAGAGCTAGAAAAGTACAATTTTAGTCATCTCATCCATTTAACTTTCCCTTCATGTCAAGAAAATATATTTTTTCATCGCTAATGGTGGTGCTTGGAGTAAATAAATGTTATTTGTGCAATCTGGAGCTTGTAGAGTCTAAGTCACAGCAGATTTTCCACAACTGCAGCATGATAAAGGTGACTATTTTGTCCCCAAAAATGCACATTCTGTGCCTGGAGACACAAAATACTTCGTATTCCTAAATTACGGATGCAGCAATCCAAAACACTTTAAACCAAAGAGCTTAGTTGTTAATGGCTGCATTTTAGAATACTTCGGAGATTCAGAGTTATCCTTTTTCTGAGAGAAAACTGAGTAAAACAGAACCAGCTCCTGGCAGAGGAGAATTTATCTCTGGAGTTCATACAGAAGTGCAAGTAGCATTTGATGCATGATTCAAACATCACCTCTCAGCAAACATTATCACAGCAGGTGCTCTGAGATGGATGTCAGCACACCAGCTTTTAAACTGTTGGTAGCAATGGTGTTAGGATGCCCTAACAATGACATGTAGGCAGATCAGATCTGTTCAAGTCATCCACATACCCCAACAATAATCCTAAAGGGCAAACAGCAGGTTTTCCCCCCAGTTTTTCAGGCTTTCTCATGAACATTAGAAAACATAAAGCAAGAAAGGCACGTGGAGAACATTCAAAAGGCATGGAAAGCTGACATGGTAAATATGATATTGGTAAGCCTGCTACTTCAGTAAAATCCAGAAATCTGGGCTAAATGCCTAGCTTTAAGCCCATTCCAGGGTTCCATGGAATCACTCTGGGTCTAATTCTTTGTGGAATGGCTGAGGGAGTTGGGCATGCAGACACATTTGCTTTCACACACTTTTCCTTACAAATGTGTTTTGACAAAACTCTGTGAAAGCAGCAGTGTGATGATAAACCTTTCAGTCAATGTGTTATAAGGTTTCAATATAATACTCTGAGTTTTAAGGAAAAGAAAAACCACCAAAAAAAAAACCTCACACAAAACAAACAAAAAAAAACCCCCACCAACAAAAAAACCAAACACTACCAGCAGGGAGAACAAAAATGAACAGATGAATTCAAATGATAGACATGTCTCTGTTACAGAATCATTACCCACACTTGAAGCATATGAGACTGTCTCAAGTCATGGCCTGAATTCAGAATAACCAGACTGTAGCAGAAGCTAGTGACCACCTTAAGCACTGAAAAAACAAGGGGATTTAATGCCTTTTGGGGTTTAGTTTTGGTGGGGTTTAATTTTTTTTTTTCCCCAAACATGAAATGTTAGGGTCCTTTTTTGAGGAAATATCATCATGTATAATGATTTTCAGGAAAAGGTAGATTGTTAATATTCCTGTGAAATTGTTGAACTCAATACATAGCCATATGACAAACTAACTAAAAGGTGAGTATTTCTTCACAACTTTCTTTTTGACCAGACAATAAAAATTATTCCTTATAGTTCAAGGAGTTGCAGAGACTTGCAGAGACAGTGGAATTGGTCAGATTAAATCTCCAGGTTCAGGTAAATTCAAATACAGACTCACAATAGCATGAAAGAATTCAAAATGTAAGGATTAACTATGCAGCCCCTTGCCATGTGTAGTTAATTAAAAATACACTGTCATCCACAGGAGCAAGAACACACAACAGGAAATATCTGTGGAGCCTCTGCACACCCTTGGTTTGACTGATGGGGCTAAAACATGATGCAACCACCTCTTTTTCCTGTGGAGAAACATTTTCATCTGCTTCTCCACCATAAAACACAGCAACGAAATCTTCATCCTCTCCAGAAATTACTAAGTGCTCTCCCAACATGCTGCTCTAAAAGAATTTCAGCAGATTCCAGGATCTCCAGCTATTCCAAAGTGAAATAGGGCAACTTCTCCTTCCTTTTATTGAAAGTGTGTAAACTTGGGAGGAAAAAAAACAAACCAGTAATCATATTCCTAACTTGTTTAGCAACTGTAAGCAAAAAAAAAGGCTAATATGTCATAATTTATATGTGAAGAGATTGCAGGGGGTTAGTAGCCATGTCTGGTGCTATTGAGGCTTCCCACTGAGAACTGCACTGCAAAGTGGCAGCTGACTGAAAACACTGCTATTTTCAACAGTTCAAAAAATGTAAATGTGTCAGTGGCTGGTCAGACAAGCTTCCACACTGGTGATTTATTGAAATCTCTCACATTAGTGAGTTGTATAAATCACTCCTGGGCTGCAAACAACCCCTGTGCACAGGTTTATAGTGGATTCAGGTGCTGAATCAGTCTTGCTGGCTCCAGAGCCCTGTCAGAAGGTAATTTTGGGCAGCCTCAATTAGAAAAAGATGATTTCTACGTGCGGGATTCGCTAAGGTGCACAGAGCTGAAAGTAAATATGCTTTTCCAGGGAGCCTTGAAAGGGCAGAAGGGAGGAAAACAAACCCATCTCTCTCAACAAATGAAGGAAATTCAGTGAAACAGATATGCAGCTACCATTTTTGTTCATTAACAAAGGAAAACTGGGGCTACTGGAGGCCGAGTAGATTTTTCTGCAGCTGTGATAACAAAAACATCAAGATGTGTTGGGCTTTCAGAGCTTGTGGCAGAGTTGGGATGGTCACAGTTGGAAACAGAAGAATTTGAATAAAAAACTGAACCAGAGAACTGTCCCCATGCCTGGAACACACAAAAAAAAAAAAAAAAATCTGGGAAAATTCACGTGAAAATTTACCTGCAACCACTGTGACTGGTCATTGTGGCCAGAGGTCCAGGCATTGACTTTTCCTTGCTTGTCCAGCCGGGCTTTCCTGGGCTCCCAGGCAAACATGTCCATGTTGAGGGTACGGAAAACGCTGGAGGCAGTGATCTGGAAGTCCTGGATGTGTCCTGATTTCATCCCCAGGGGCTCAGAGCAACCTGGAACAGCAGGGCAAGATCAGTGGCACTACCTGCTTATCTCTGTCAGGGGTTTAGGTTTTCTGTTGTGGCAGAGAAAACCTGCAATACTTGAAGAGAAAGATGTAATGAAGACTATTGTTGAAGGAACTTGAAAACAAATAAATGAAAAATAGTCAATTCAAGGCACTTTGTCTCAGAAATTGCTTGGGTGAGTCAAAATCAAGATAGAGATTTCAACATATTTTATCCTGGCATAGATTTATGAAGCAAAACAAAATAAAAAGATGACTTTTGTCTGTGCTTATCTTATTTTTATTTTCCTGTCCTGCAGGAAAATATTGTTTCCCCAGCTCTGTTTGATTTTCCTTATGCTTTTATGCCACCTCACATACACCATGTGTTTGCTTACTGAATAAACATTATTTTTTCTTAAAACCACTGCTGCAGTAAAATGTTAAAAAGCACTGAGCTCTTTTACACTTTTCAATTACTTGACATCTAGGTAAAAATCCAGAAAGCCCAAAATCCCACTGAAGGAGGGGGAGACCACAGAAAAACAATTGTGAAGGAGGGAGAATAGTAGGAGGATATCACTAAGGAGAAATTGATAGTTAATGGCTTATTTGTTTGTGGACATCCCACACCATTGAGTTATTTTGCTGTAGAAAAGATAGATCTCAAGCTTCTCCCTTCTCTGTTGTGCATGAAAAAAGATAAAACCAAAACTTGGTAAGTGGCTCTGTGTTCCTCTGCCTTGCTGTTGTGTGCTGGGAATGTGGAAGGTACATTTGGATGCAGAAGAGGGAAGAAACAAGCCGAGGCAGCAGTGAAACTAAAGGACTGGAAACCAAAGAAGGCAGATGAGCTGGATGGTCCTAAGATTTAGGCAAAAAAAAATCAGGAAAAAAACAAATGGCTGAGAGAGAGAAGGCTGCTAAGAGGACAGGAAAGGTGGATGTATGGCTAGGGGGGTGGAGTGACACTTGACAATTGAGGTAAAGTGAAAGATGGAAAAGATGGAGATGGGAACATAAAAAAGAAGCTGTTTTCTCATTTCCTTCCTGTCCCAGCAGTCAGAAACCTGCATAAGTGCAGTTATAATACTAACATGATCTTTAATGCAGTATCTCCTGTATTTAAAATTTGAATATTGACATGCTCCATGTTAAATTAAAAAAACAAACAAATGAAATAAATGAAAAACCAAGAGAAAGCAGAGTTAGTTTTTAAAAAAAAACCCTGTTGTTCATAACTGATTCTCAGTGCACAAATGGAAATGGCACAGGCTTGTCTGTAGAATGGACTCATTCAAAACACAACAAAACAATTTTCCTGGGAGTGGGAGGAAGCAATTGATAGTAGAAATAAGAGAGACTAATCTGCTGCTTTGGAGAGGGACTTTGCTTATTATTAAATTCTGAAGTATCACTCCAGGCTCAGAAGGACTGACAGCAAGGATGTTCCATCCGAGGAATTCTAAGGAGGCTCCTGACACAAAACCATGGGTTGTCAAAGCTGTGATTCAGTGCTGGCCCAATCCATCAAAACCAGTTCTATCTTTTCTGAGTATTATTATTGATTTATGAAGCAACAGCTGTGCCTGCCTGTGTGCCTGTGCATGCGTGCATGAATTAATGGGATTTTACACTCGCCTGCCTTCTCCGTGGCCCCAAAGGGGGTGGGAAGGCAGTTGTTAAAGGTAACAGGAGAAAGTGAGAAGAACAGTGAGAATCTGAAGAGGCAAACGTGATGCACACAGGTGTCAGGATGTCTTGGTGCTGTGTCACAGAGAGCAGCAGCTTCCCAGCCCCTGCCACAGGAGAGCGTGTTTGGATGAGTGAGCCATCAGCTACAGCACAAAGGACAGGATCACCAAACCAGCACAGGGCTTTGTGTCACCCCTCACAGGTCTGTGTTTATAACAATGCTTATGTCTCCCTGAAACAACTGTACCTTTAAATTTGCTTTTCAATATGCCTGTGAAAGGATTAAATTTCCATTTTCTTTTTTTGAAATCTGTTAAAAGTCAGAGATAGCTGATGCAGACACACGGCTACACCCAGTGCAGCATCTTAGGCTAGAATGTTTGAGATGCTTTGGATAGCTCCATCTGTGATAAATTATACCTGGTACCTCTGTATGTTTAAATCTAACCAGATATAAGGTTTACAGGTTTTTTTGGTCTAGCTTGATGAAACAGTTGTACGGAAATAACGAGAAAGAGTGGGGATTAGCACCTGCAGATTGGAAGTATCAACACAAAGTTTCTTCTCTGTTGGCCCTTCAGAGGGCATTATCTTTTAGCCTTCAGTCTGCATCCTATATTATGCCCCTCATCTACCTCTTCTTTTGAAAAAGCTCAAACCCTCAAAGGAAGTATTCCATATCCAATGCAGCAAAGGCAAAGCCACAAATGGATCTGCATGCAACAGTCTGCATGAATCTTGTCTTGCACAAGTGTTGGCAAAAGCAGCATATGTCAATTATTTGAGGGCAAAGGTGATATTGTTTTGATTCACACTGTGATAGTTTTTTGCTTCTAAAAATTGAGCGATTTAAAAAATTTTCTTCATATTTTTGAATCATAGAGTGGCTCGGCTTGGTAGGGAACTTGAATTCATCTAGCTGCAAATCTAATTCCAACCCCTTTGCCATGGGCAGGGACACTTTTCATTAAACCTTGATGCTTTAAAGCCCCATCCAACCTGGCCTATAGATAACAAACACAGAATTCCTTTCCAGATTGCACAGTTCTGAGGACAAATGAGGAAAGGGAAACCTATCTTTAACTGCAGGTGTGATAGAGTCCCCCTGTGTGTCAGTTTTGTGTGAATGGTGCCTACAGGGACAGTTAGGATAATGAAACAGTTACCAGGGAACAGCGTGCCCAGAGGAGATGAAAATTACACATCCAGGAGCTTTCTCTGAGTGAGTCCCACAGGGATGTCCCTGTTCTGGGGGCCAACATCCCTCTGCAGGAACTGAGAAACCCCAAACGCCAAGAGCTGGCTGAATTGGTGCACAGGAACCAACAAATACCACCGTGAGCAGCACGCTGCAGGAAGGCAGATGCTTGAGTGCAAGAGTGAGTTCCATGAGAAAGTGACACTGTTGTGTGAACACTGATCTGCTGTTAAAAACAACAGCTTGATGCTGCTATTAATAACAGCCTAATGAATAAAGGCATTCTAATAAGCAGTAGCTGTGATCTGCTTCTCCCCTCACATCAATACTCTGCGAAGGGAAGGGAGGGCAGGACGCAGAGATGTGCAGAACACAAGTAAGGCAGGAACACAGGGCCATGAAAATTAATGCCTAATTTATTGATGGTTGGCTCCACTAGCATTGATCCTGATTTTCAACAAGATCTGACTGTGGGTCCTGGGAAGTAAAGCTATTTATGAGACTAAAGCTGATTGCATTGAACATTTTGCTGAAGTTTGTCCTAGCTTTTATGATGATCCCATGCTGCAAGTCTCCCTCTGTTTATCACTCACTCTCACCAGGGCATGTCAGAGAAGGCAGAGCCCTCAAAGTGCTTTTCCACCCAAGGCAGACCACCTGGAATTAAGAGTGAATTAGTCTGTGTAATTACACCTTTCCTTCAGTAAGGTTGAAATTGTTCTGCTGAGCCTCAGCTGCCCACAGTTTTAAGAAATGATGACCTTGACACTGTTAGGAGACCACTGAATTTAATTCACTTCACTAGCTTTCACAGTTCTTTGAGCAAAACAATTCCTAGTCATTCTGGCAAGGTCTTACTCTAAATTGTGGTTCCAGAAGTGGAAGACATAAAAAAAAAATCTAATAGAACAAATCAGCTAGACAGGATTTTCTATTTACTCTTAAACCTATCCATATTGGAAAAGGGCTACACCGAGATTAATGCATTAACTTTTCATTTCTGAATCTGGTTTTAACTGAGAATTGTTTAACTCCAGCTGTTTTGATGTATCACTAGTGAACTGGATGACTATTGTTTGTAGAGTAAACAGGCGGCCACATAAAAATCACTCCTAAATGAATCTGTGGAGTGCTCCTGCCAGTAAAAGGTTTATCTCTTGGAAAAGGATAAAACATTTACATGCTTTTCTGAATTTGTAAGGTAACAGTTCTTGCAGAAGGTGGCTAGAGGTCAGGCTTTACATTTTAGAGCTTTAATACGAATCTGAGGAAGGTTTATATTGGGTCCACTTTTTCATTTACTTTTTGCTACAAGATGCTATCCCTGCTTCTGCTAAACCCAGAAAACAAATCCAAACTGAAACCTTGATTGAACAAGCCCAATCAAACTGTATCTTATTGGACTGATCCTCAATGGCAGGGGAAGCAGGCTCATCTCTCTGAGGACATCACACAGCACAGGGGTGGTGTCACCCCACAGCCAGGGGGAATTACCCAAATCAGGTGTGACAGTTGCTGCTGCCATGGGTCCACAGCAGTGCACAGCCAGCTCTGGGGCTCAGGAACCATTTTCAGACCTTGGGTTAGGCTCCCTGCCTTGTGGTCTGCTCAGGGTGGTACATTACCAGTCCACATTGCCATCAATACACGTTAAAACTGCTAAATGACCGTCCCTGGGGGTGTCCAAGGACTGGATGTGGCACTCAGTGCTCTGGGCTGGGTGACAAGGTGAGGATTGCTCACAGCTTGGACCTGATGATCTCAGAGGTCTTCTCCAGCCTAATTGGTTCTGTAATTCCTTTCCTGTGACCAGCTGTGGAGATTAA
>VXAX01005709.1:29463-74752 GCA_013399835.1 Leptocoma aspasia
AGCGTGTCAGGCGGATCTCTGGAGTTCCCAGTGAGTTCCCGTGTCTCAAAAGCACCTGCATTATTCTGTCTGTGTGAGGTTTTCCCCCAAATTCCAGCTGTTTTAGCGCTTCCAGTGCCTGACATAAGTTTTCTCAGCAGAATGTCCTGCCTGGGTGTCACATCGTGGTGGGTTTGCCACCTGCGCTGAGCCAAGGTCTCTGTCTTGTCACTCCCAGAAACTGAAGCTCCTAAAGCAACTAAATTATGCCTCCTTCCCTTGATTAATGTATAAAAGAGTCGCAGTTCAATTTAGCCTGCAATTATTTGTGCTGATTGACGTTTATTTTTTTTCCCCCTCTGGTTCAAGAACCTGATCCAGGTCCCCCTGAAGTGCACTGTAACCCTCCCACTGATCACAGAGGGCTTGAGTTAAACCCATCAGCATTTTTCTGTTCACCCCTCTCTCTAACCAAACATCCCTGTGCTGTGTTCCCCCCCACCCCCACTTTATGCACCACCATACAGCATTTTAATTTTCTAGTAAAGAAACTACATCTAATGCTGCGTAGTGCCTGAGTTCTATGCAAACTTACACAGTAAAGGGTTTTATTTTCTGCTCTGTGTGCACAGCTCCATCAAAAATAAGTGGTAAGTATAAACTGTAAACACACACAGCCCACTGGATGATACTGTTTGTGCAGCACAGAGATTAGCATTGATGAATGGGCTCTGTGTTTCCAAGGGTTAAAGCTAATCTGCCAATGCAATAAAACTAAATTGAAAACAGAGCAATGAGTAATTACTGGTAAACTAATTAATATGAAAATCAGTTAAGTGTAATAAACAGGATTATTCTAGCTTGGGGAAATAGTATTTATGCAACCATCAGTTAAAGTATAAGAAATTCTTAGCGGAGAGAAAATGCAAATTTATTGATTTTTTTTTTTCAAGAGAAAAATAATAACATCATACTGCCAGGCAATTAGGCTTAAATACCAGAGACATCTCATACTTCTGAAGGCAGCTAAACCATGAGATGCATCCAGATACAGATGACTTAATCTTACCATGTCTTCCTTTGTGCCTTTTACTTTGTACATTGTCCATGACTTCCCATCATTACTGTAGGCAATTTTATAAGATTTCACATATTCTGGACTTCCAATCCTCTTGGCACCTTGGGTTATAACTCCAGTAACTCGCATTTTCTTCTGCAGGTTTATCTGAAATAACAGCACATTGTTAATCTGAGGGACACAATCCTCGATTCCTTTAATTCCCTTTTTTTTTTCCTTCTGAAATGAGAGGAAAAAACCATCGCTGTAGCATTTAAATGCCTGCTTTTATACTTCCATTAATTCTTTTTATCTTTCATGAATTTCATGTGCAAATGTATAAATCAAATGAATGAAAAATTGAACCAAAATCTTGGACAATGCTTATTTCCTGTATGTGTGCACACACATATACATATACTGTGGATATACAGAGTATTACTAGGATATTGCTTAATTTTGCATGTAGGGTTACTCCTACATACTTCCTGCCTGAAAGGGAAATGAAACAGGGTGATAATTTACCAAAACCTGTATCTTCTGTTCTGTTAGAAGCCAATTTGCAATACCATAAAAAAAGGTCATAAGTTAGCATCAAGTAGAACCTCTATGTGAAACTAAAATTCTGACAGCAAAGGAATTAGACTTTTTCTTGACTCTCACTGAAAATTGATATACCTAGTGATCAAGGCTGAAATGCTAATCCTGGAGCAGTCAATAGCAAAATATCAATCGGTGGAAATGAACATTCTTCGTGTGCTTGTCTGAGCTGAACACAACGCCTTGAAGCACCAAATGAAGATTTGTTCAGGGTGAACAAACTCAGGATTGCTCCAGCACCCTTAATTCTGCCTTCTTTACTCACCTGTGGCCTGGGAACTCTGACAGCTCAGAGTGTGATATTCAAACCCAGCAGTGTCAGACTCGTCCCTGGGACAGTCAGTCATGACTCAGTCTGTGGCAGCTGCACTCCCACTCTCTCTGCTGAAATCTGTGACTTTTGCACCAAAAAAAAAAAGAGCTGTCACACCGTGAGAGCTGTGTGAGGGTGCAGGCAGATGTGCAGTGCAGAGAGGCGAGTGGAAGTACTAGAGAGCAAACAACTGGGACAGGGTAAATAATATATTACACTACATTAGCACTTGTCTCCTCAAAATGAGTTTTATCTTTGCTCCCCAGTGGCAAGGAGGGAGGACTCAGAGGCAGATCTGTCCAAATACCTTAATTGCTTTACTGTTTACGTTGTGGCCTGAAGACTTTCTCCCCCTTGGTAATAAAATCTGACCTCTGAGAAGGATGTAAGATGACCAGACTTTGGTGTTTCAAAGATGTGCACAATAGGAAACCTCTGGTTTCTTTGTCCAAACTATAGAATTTTGTGGTTTCCTCTGGGATTTTTTTTTTTTTTGAGTGAGTCTAGCAATTTCTCTGCTACTTTTCTGGAACAGTTGGCTTTTGGTGCAGTTTTACCATAGTTCTCCCTATAAGAAATTATTAAACACTCACACACCTTCAGATTAACGTGTGTTTTTGAGGTTTAGACACGTTGAGAGAGGAGAAGCCTCCTATAAAAACACCAGATTTCTTACAGGATCTTTTCCACATATACCAGGAAAGCTCAGGAATATTTGCAACTCCAGTGGGGAGAATGGACTCACAACAGGAATTCGGACAGGTATAAAATAGAAGAGATTAATGACTTTTTTCAGCCTTGGAAAACTTCTTTTCCCCAATTCCTGGTCCCCCAGAGAGGAAAACAAAATAAAATAAATATGTTATATTTGTAAAAAGACAGCTCCAGAGACTACTATTAGTCCCATAACTACATTAAAAATGTAGCTAACACGGAATAGTATCCAGTTAAAGATTTATGTAAGCCTCTTATGAGTAGTTCATTCTCTATGTGGAATTTCAGAATATTAATTAACACGCAAGTAAACCAATTTTCCATGTATTTACAAAATTCTTAATAATGAAATGAATACCATCTGCAAAACCAAATTAGAAAGCACAGGGAAAGAGAAACCAGACATTGATTATTTGCTGACTGGTAGCATCTTCACATTTCACTGCATGGGAAAAGGAATGTATAACGCAACACCAAGCAAATTTTGTTTGATCCACTGATGCAGATAACTAATATTATTTTTAGCTCAATTACCAATTTTTGTTTTTCCAGGTAATAATCTTTGGGAGGGTTTTCTAGGATGAGAATTTATGGGGATTTTATTTCCCTATTTAATCTCAAAGAAGCATTTCTAATGAAACCATGGCTTTAACCACTGGATGTCCTATTCCCATTTGCAGAATCTTTCCTTTTAGAGGATTTCTTGATCAGTATCCATCCTTTGAGTAACAAACTGAGCTTTATTTTTAAGCAGTATTGAACTTGATACAACACAATAAATAAAACCAGGCTGCTTTGTTTTCCAAAGTCTGCATATCCTGTCAAGGTTTGCAGAAAAATCCCAATGAACTGGGGAAAAAAAAAGCTTTCAAATTCCATGGCTTGCTTATATAGAAATCCCTTCTGGGCTAATGCCATGCTTTTCAGTGAATATGGATACACCAGGAATTAATTTTCCCTTTGTATCTTTGGGTTCTTTAATGTGTTTTAAATTTTTCAGGTTTGACCTCAGCCAAACTTGAAAATACTACAACTTTAGCAATGGCTGTAATGAAGCCGAAATCTTTCTCATTTAACATACTTCAGTAGGAAGCTGTGAAGAAATGTGAACTACATCCTTTAGTGCTAAAACCTTTTTCAAACATGTTTTTCTGTGGCAATTTGTGAGGGAAAAACAGCTCAGGAATCTCTGTTTTGTGGATTCAGATCCAGGACAGAAAATTATACATTTTAATTACATGGGTGATGGTGTTTGAAAACAAAGAGGTGAAAGTCACCAGGATAGGAACAAAATAATAACATATCTTTTTAAGAAAGGTAATGGATTCACTTATTAAGGATCTGTTATCATTACCTAGATGAACTGGAAAAAAGCAAGGATGAAAGAAGATCAATAGTGTTTCTGAGAGATTTACCTCAGTAATTTAAGCAATAAGGCTTGGTAAAGGCCTTTTAAGAAAAGAAGAAAGAAGAAAGAAGAAATACAAGAAGAAATACAAAGAAGAAAATACAACCACAGACATTTGAGGTATCTACTTACAAAGAGAAAGAGAGAAAGAGAGAAAGAGAAAGAGAGAAAGAAAGAAAAAAGAAAGAAAAAACAGGAAATAGGGAAAGAAAAAGGAAAAGAGAAAGAAAGAAAGAAAGAAAGAAAGAAAGAAAGAAAGAAAGAAAGAAAGAAAGAAAGAAAGAAAGAAAGAAAGAAAGAAAGAAAGAAAGAGAGAAAACAAATCAGTTTTACCATTTTAACATTTACCATTTAAATTTATTTTAAGAGCAGTGGATTCAGACTTGACCTCTGCTCAAGGGTCTGCATTCAGCATCAGCTCAGAGGAGTCTCCAGCATCCAGTGACTTCCATGGGATTTGACTCACCCAGGATATGCCAGGGATTTGGCTGCAATCCAAAAACACCCCGTGCCCTAAAATCCTATGGCATGGAGAACTCTATGAAACACAGATAAGGTTCTGTTTGACACCTGGAGGCTGTGGAATCTGCTCTGATGGCCTTTGCATGTCAATGAAGAGGATTTCTGGGACTGGAATGCGTGATGAACATGGAATTGCTCAGGTAAAACTGTGTGTAAAATGAAGCCAGTAGTCGGATACCAACGTATTTAAATCTGACTCTGCATGAACTAGATTATGCCACACACAGGGTGGATGGTCCAAAGTCACTGTGCCGGTGTGGAGGAAAGCACAAGGAGAGCACAGGAATGGAGCCAGCTCAGTTTGTGTCAGTTCAGGAACTGTGACAAGGAACACCACCTCAGGTCCTCTGCTGGGTACACAGCTGCACGTTGAATTCATCCATGCAGCCAAAACAAATAAAATAAAATCACTTGAGGCAGATACCGTCTAGAGCAGTGTATGCTCAAGAGCTGGGGAATAAAATCAACTCCTTTAGTTTAAGAAGTCCCTGAAATTCCTTCTAATCTTATTTGTTTCAACCACCAAGGTCCTCCCAACTCCATGATTACACAGAGCACTCTGATGATCACAGCAGGTTACAGAGTCATGGCCTTTCTCCACAGGAGGGGAAAAACTAAATAACCAGGGTGCCCTCAGCACTGGTCCTGTAGGTGTGATTATCTATTAAACAATTTTCACTAATGCTTTTGACTCCAGTGACTCACTCAAATCTGTTTGGAGATGCTAAATTGTTGTCTACACCAATGAAGACATACCCAATCTAGATTTTACTGGGACCTGGAAAAAAATCCATATTGGAAAGTAAATAAACGAGGAAGACTTTTTCTCTAAGAGAAATTGGTAATATGAACACGGTAATTTTATGAGTTCTTGTTGATTATACAGTGCACCATTTTCAGAGGCAATTCAGAACCAGTCCTGCAAATCTGCATGGTGTGCGTGCAGCTCCACTGGTAGCTGTGAGTTAATGTAGGAGCTTGTTTTTCATAAACAAACCCAAAGGGCTCCACAAAACAAAGGCCATCACTAACTTCTCAGCATGGTTTACAAACCTTAGAACCACAGGAAAAAAGAAGATTAAATTCAGAATGGTAACATGTGAATGTAACAGAACAGCAAGGACTGGGACAGCTCCAGTGGAAGGTGTTCATCTTCCCCTTACAATTTATGATCAAATGCTAAAATACTCAGTTTGCAGAAGCTATAAACTGGGTAGAAAAGATAAAAAAACACCCAACTGCATCCGTCTTATCTACATTATTCCAGGCAGGAGAGGAGAAGAGGGATGAGAAGACAGAGTGACTTTAGGAAGACCCCTACATGATGCTCCTGGACAGAATCCATAACCATATTCCCCTCATTTGTTATCTCCCTGTTAGCAATAACACCACTAACATTTCCTGCACAACAGCCAATTGTCTGAAGTGTTCCTCCAGAGCAAGCTATCCAGAAATGCTCAAATTAAAGCCTACATGAAACCTTGGGTCTTTGAGACCTTAAATGTAGTTTTAGAATCATAAACAGAAATGTGTTTTATGGAGAACAAAGGTGTTTACCTGTTTCAGTTATGAGATGGAATAGCATAGTCATAAATAATTCTTCATCTTTTCTAGCACAAAGTAAATATATCTTTACTGCTACTCACCATTACTCACATAAAAATGGGGTTGAATAAGAGATCAAGGTTATACTGGCATTAAAAGTTTTATTACAGCAACCCTTCCTTGCTGATCTCATCAGGTTTTGAAGGATTGAAATTTAATTTTTTTTGTCTCTTCTCTTTTTTTTTTTGTTTCCCCAAAGTCATAGGTCTGACAAAGTTAGATAGAAAGCATCCAGAGAAACATTTTCTGATGAAAAACACGGATACTTGCCAATGGAAAAATGTTTTTTAATAAACCAGAAAAATGAACAACCTGACACAATTCCCCCAATACTGGGAAAGTCAGTGACTCTGAAAGCTCCTTCCCGTGCTTCCCTTTCAATCTCCAAGACTGTTTCCTGCAATCTGAACAGGACAAGCTGCTGTTTCACCCTGGTGCCACACCAGCTGCAGAGCTGGGCTGGTGACAAGGAGCAGGAAGGGCACAGCAGGTCCGTCACTATTAACTTCCCCGCTGCAAAGCCTCGCTGGCACCTGCACACAAGGTGCTCATCTGTCTTGCCTGTCTGTGGCTTTTTGATACTCTCCTAATCAGCACTGTCAGCAGAGCTCCCCCAGATTTAGTTCAGGGCATTAATGCAGTCAGCACAGTGGCAGTGATCTGTGTTTTAAGCAGCACACAGCGAGGATATGCAGTGATTTATCCGTGGTAGCACTGTTGCTGACATGCTGGAAGGGGGTCTGCCCCATGGAGAAAAACATGTTTTGTTGTGAAATATTCACGTGATAGTGTAAATTGTTGTCTTGTAATAGGCTAGGAGAACAAATGTTTGTTACAGGTTGCTTTCAAAATAATAATTCCCAGCGTGGTTGTGGGATTGCACCTTGAGGACAGACCAATTAAACACTCAGGTTGTTCCTGATCCCAGCCAATTTGTTCCACTTATGTGGATGCAGGTCCAGAAAAGCACCCTCATAACTTTGCTATTAAATCCTCTGCAAACTCACCCTCCTGCTGTTTCCAGTCTATCACACCTCAGGGTAAGAACAAACACCTCTCAGGACTTCCCTGTACTCACCTGCATCTCGGCCTCAGCCAACCCTCTGAAAACAGCTCATCACCTTTGCCATCCTCAAGGAGACTTATTTATGTACCTGCTTTAAATCAGGCATGCAGAATCAGAGATGCAAATTGGACCACTAATTTAATTTGCCTCTCTGTGAGGAGATCAGAATATAGGTTAGACCCTACTTGTATGGAACACATAAATACAAGGGTTGTTTGGCCCATGTAATGCTAATATGGAGGAACATATGTTAAGAGAATTATCAAAAAGCACCTACTTCATTTGGGTTTTGTTGAGAACTTTCAATTTATGCCTCAGAGATTTTACATAATTAGACAGACTAAAAACTTGCTTAGTCTGTTCCTTCTTATTATTAAGTCATTATTTTAGTCCCAAAGGTAGTTGTTATGAATGCCATTAACAGGGTTATATGAATTATTCAAACACTGGCATGTTTAGACTGTCATCTCAAGAAGGGGCCAATAATCAATCTCACATTGTTCAGAGTTTGTAGCCCTGCAAAATATCATCTTATTTGCAAAGTATTGATCAAATGAGTATAAATTATCTGAAACTGCATGTTACCTAAGAAACACCAAGGTCATTTATTGCTATTATTGGTTTCTTCACATGCTTTGAACTTGTGAAAACTCTTCCTGCCTTTGGAATGGTAATGGCTCTCAGAAAGAACTTCCCCACAATGTCTAGAAGACATCCTGAAGAATCAGACTAAGAATATGTAAATAAAGATGCCAGTGAAAATGTCTGCATGTATTTCCCCTTGTAAAATAGCTTTGATCAACAGCTCGTAGATCTAGATGATGTGATGTCAGACTCAGGTCAAAAACACATACTTTTCTTTTCATCCTACATGAAAGCTGTCTTCCTTAGGGAAAAGAAGGGAATTCAAAAAGGTGCAATATTAAAATCACTGTGAAAATACACTCAGAGAAATTTCTGGTTGTGAAGTCACTTCAGATATTGAGGGGTACCTTCTCTCACACACTTCCCATCTGTTTTTATGGCACTTCAGCAGATGCACTCTGGTAAACACTCTGAAGAAAATTATGATCTCCTCTCGAGCCCCAAAAGGACGACTGGGAAAAATTCCCCCTCTGGCTTCAGTGGGCTTTGTCTAGGTCCTATGCATGTTCCCAGACCAAGAAGTCATGGAATTATAGAATATCAAGGTTTGAAAAGACATCCAATGTATTGATTAAAGGAGTGTTAGCTACCTGAAATCTGAGAACTTGCAGGAGATCAGATTTCCCTGGCTCTGTGAGATCCCTACTGTGAGATCCCATTGCACACTCCTGGCTTATTTTAACAGAGTGGGAAATTAAAGCTTACTTATTCCCTCCACCAGAATAAAGTTATCTAGTGTTAACAGTGCTATCAAATGGTGCACAACCCGTATTAAAATATGTGTCTTTATCCCCTTTCTTCATGGTCAAGGTAATCCTAATCAGTCTTTGAGGATAACCTGTTAGTTGCTGAGGCACTGGTTGTGTGGGGAGAGAGGCCAAGGTTTGGGATGGATACAAGGGGAGTGAAGAACTAGTGAAGCACACAGGGGTCAGATGGCTTTGTGATTGATGAAAAGACTCCACTTCAATAATTTCTCGGCCCACAGATGCTGTTACTGAACAGAGAAGGTTGGTTCAAAATATTAATATCTCCTGAACTCTAAGAAATTGGCTATTTGTTGAATCCCAACAACCACACTCATGAAATATTTTTTATTATCTTCTGAAATTAGGACTCAAGAGTAAAAAAAGTTCATATAGAAATGCTAAAAGTTACCCTTCGGTGAGATTTTCTGTATTTATATGTATGTTTTCCCTCAAAATATTTTTCCTTCTACAAAAATTTGCAGGAAAAAGACTAGGTTAAAAAAAAATTAAACATTGCTTGGTTTTGTGATAGACAATCTTTGAAAAGTCTCATTGAGATGGTCAATGAACAATGTCTTTTCATCTTAACCACTCATAAGAAAAAGGTTCTAAGAGCGCAAGAGTAAAATATACTCCCATTTTTCAGTTCACAGAATTTATGTGTGGCTTAGATTGGAAGGTCTTTGAGATGACAAACACAGGCCACCTTTTCCAGGAGAGGTCAAGGAGGGTGAGTTGATTTCAGCCCTTGCTGTCTGTGCCAGTTCTCATTGTGCTGGTGACTTTCTGTGCTTCCAACAGCCTGGACTGCTCTGGGGCCATGGAAACTGAGGTGAGATGAACTTGGATTGAGAAATGGGTGAGCAGCAGGTCCAGAGGGTTGTAATCAGTGTCATGGGGTCAAGTTGGAGATGTGCCACTGGTGGTGTCCCCCAAGGTTCAATACTGGGGCAAAGAAATGTTTAACTTATTCATGAAGGATTGGATGAGGGGTTGGTGCAGTTCAGTGAGGTCAGTGAGGGGTCCTCAGCAGTTCACTGACCACACATGGCTGGGATGAGAGGCCAAAGCCCCTGAGGGGCTGTGAAGCCCTTCAAAGGGACCTTGAGAGGTTGCAGAGATAGGCAGGGAAGAAATGCCTGTAGCTTAATAAGGGAAATGCAGGTACTGCAATGGGGCAGGAACAGCTCCAGGCAGGAACAGCACAGGCTGGATGGGACCTGCAGAGAGGCTCTGTGAGGAAGGACCTGGGGCTTCAGGTGGCCAATGAGCTGTCCCTGACCTACAGAGTGTCCTGGGGGCAAGGAAGGTCCATGGGATTGATGCCTCAAGTTTTAGCTTTTATATCTTTCAGATTCTGTGCTGCTTTAGTGTGTAGGTCTGAGCTTCATATTATGGGATGGTGAGCTCTCTGCACAGAGCAGGGAGACAAAACAATTCCTTCTCCAGCTGGGGACCAAGGACAAATGATCCAAACCTCAGGCCCAAGAGCACGAACAACGTGGGCTGAAGAGAAAAAACTAGAAGGATGGGACTTGATAAGCTAAAGCTGGAATTGGACAATGAACTCCAATGTGCAAATGGAGCAGAACTGATAAAAGTGCCAGAGCCCGTGCCCGGTGTCCATTTTGGGACCATTTTGGTTCATCTTGGGTGCAGCCCTGGCTGGGCTCTGGTGCTGCCCAAGGTGGATCCATGGAGGAAATCCTTTTAATAAATCCCTGCCTTATTCTGGAACTCTGCCCAGCCCCTGCTCCAGGGCAGCCTGAACAAGGCATCAGGATTTGGGGGGACATTGGGAAGAGCATTGCCAGCAGATCAGAAAGGGGATCCTGCCCCTCTGCCCAGCCCTGTGAGGGCACATCTGGAGTGCAGTGTCCCCCTCGGGACAGGAGGACAGGGAGCTCCTGGAGCAGGCCCAGGGGAGGGGGACAAAGGTGATTCAGGGCCTGGAGCATCTCCGTGCCCAGGAAAGGCTGAGGGAGCTGGGGCTGCTCAGCCTGGAGAGGCCCCAGCTGAGAGGGGCCTCAGCCCTGGATGTCCCTGGCTGTCCCTGGGTGTCCTTGGGCATTCCTGTCTGTCCCTGAGTGTCTCTGGATGTCCCTGGGTGTGCCTGTGTTTCCCTAGGTGTCCCTGTCTGTCCCTGTGTGTTCCTGGGTGTCCCTGGGTGTTCTTGTGTGTCCCTCTGTTGTCCTTGGGCATCCCTGTCTGTCCCTGTGTGTCCCTGTCTGTCCCTGTGTGTTCCTAGGTGTCTCTGGGTGTCCCTGTGTGTCCCTGGCTGTCCCTGGCTGTCCTTGGCTGTCCCTGGCTGTCCCTGGGTGTCCCTGGGTGTCCCTGTGTGTCCCTGGCTGTCCCTGGCTGTCCCTGTGTGTCCCTGTGTGTCCCTGTGTGTCCCTGGCTGTCCCTGTGTGTCCCTGTGTGCAGGGAGGTCCGAGCAGGCCCAGGCTCTGCTCCAGGGCCCAGCAATGGCACCAGAGCCACGGGCAGGGATTGATCCCAGGAATCCCCTGCACAGGAGGCACAACTTCTGCCCAGCCCTGAACAGATTGTCCAGAGAGGCTGTGGAGTCTCCTCCCTGGGATATTCCAGAGCCCTCTGGACACAATCCCATGTGGTCTGGTGTGTCCTTGCTGGAGCAGGGAGGTGGGAGCAGATGACCCACTGTGCTCCCTTCCAAGCTGACCCATCCTGGGATTGTGTACCTATAGATGTCTGTGTACCACACCAAAAAAATATCTTAATATCCTGGCATGTAATCTTACTTTTTCTTGAACTTTGTTCCCTGGACCTTAGCTTTATTGAGATATCTTGAAAAAACATTTTTCTGGAAGTCAAGTCTAGCAGGACAGTAACTGTGAGTGAGGATTATTTGCTTTGCCAGTTTTTAAGCAAGTGGTTAGAAGGTAAAAATTACTCATTTGCCTATCACACATCAGCGTGGCATCATCTCACAGATTTGGATGCTGTCCTCTCCACAAGGTGACTATGATACCCACACATCATTCCATTATGGACCATCACACAGGTGCTGGGGCACCTCTTACTTGCTTCTTCCTGATGCAAGCAACCACATGGACACATGTTTGCTCCTTTTGGTGTCACCCCTTTTAAAGTTTTAATTTCTTTTAATATCAGAGTGGAAAATGGGAAAAAAAATAGTTGGTTTGTTTTTTTTTTTTTTTTCATATAGTGTTGCAGATGCAGGGAATAAAGTGTTTAAAGGTCCTGTTGCTTCAGTCCTTCAGCCACATTAGGTGGAGTAATTAAGGAAAGCTGGCATGGGGGCTGACAGAGCATGTTATGGATGGTGTTCATAACAGCATCAAGCTTCAGTTGCCATGGGGATGCTGACTCTGAACTGACTGTTTCTGTGCACCCAGAACCTCACCCCAAAGGTGTTTGAATGTGTCTGTGAGTGGGATGAAAGCAGGAGGTGTGGTATGAAATGGGTACCAAGATATGGGGCACCAGGGAGTCTGTGGATGATTACACTAAGAAATAGGCTCCCAGTCCCTTTGTTTTCTGCTGTGGGTACATAAATTACATTCTTGGCCTGTAAGCTAAATGTATAGATGCTGAGGGAGGTCTGCAGAGAGCAGACACAGGTATTGAGTTCATGAAGTCAGTGAAATTTATGGCAGACTTTGGCTAGCAGACAACCTCTTCTAATTCCTGCAGATCAAAGGTCCTGTGTGGCATTGTTTTAATTCAACTGCACTTTCCTTATTAGTTTCTGTTCTCCACGGCCAAGGCCTTTCAGGTACTTACTGCCTCTCATCAGTATCCTCCAAGGAAATCCTTCTATGATATTTAGCCAAATGTTGAAATACCAACAAGAAAAGCAGCACACCTTTAACAACTTTTTATCATTTAACTTAGCAGGTTAAATCTTCCTGTGTGGTGCACATCACCTTGCAGGATGACTCTGACACTGCACTTCATGAAGTTCACCTGACACTGAGATGAGAGCTGCATTAAGTGATATAAAACATTTAAGCTGCAGTGACAGGTATTTTTGGAAGCCCGTACACCAGTGCTCATGAATGAGGAAATGAACTTTGACAAAATGAATGGTTTCACAGATGGCAGTTTGCTTGGAGCTCTCACCAACAGATGTTTGAGTGAATGTTCTGCAAGGCCTCTGTGTATTTTGGGTTTTATCATTTCATTAGCAAATAGCTATCACCTGGTGTGTACTTGCTCTTTGGAAGCTCTTGATGAGGAAGCTGTTAACTTTTATTTTCCCTTGCCTTTTTTTTTTCTTGAGGAAAAAAACCCACACAATACTTTATGGTTTTCTGCTTGGGGATAAGAATGATGTAACTTAAGGTTTTTTATACAAATAATTTTTGTGTGTGTCACAGTAGTTATGATTAGGTTTGTGAGAGTCATAGTCACAGATTTAATTATGCCATGGGACTGAAATCCCAAAAAGGTGAGGCTGAGCACTAGAGGTGGGATTGAAACCAAAACTGGTGTGGAGATACTTGTGTAAAAACCTAATTAAGCCTCAATCAAAATATAAATTCTACCTAACAGCAATAATATTGCAATATATTTAGACTATTAAAAAAAAAACCCCAACAACCATTCTGTTTGTTTTTCAAGAAAAAAAGACTAAATAAATTAATTCTAAATAAGACAGAGGTCAGGGAAATTTTTTGCCCTGAATCTGCTGGGCTAGGTCCCTTTCCATCACAGGTCATCTTTTTTATTAAAAATCTCTGCAGCAGAAGTGTGTACTCACAGTTTCAAGAAACATATTGAAGAAATTTTCTTAAAGCTGGAAAAGTTATTAAAAAGGCTGAATTAAAGAAGCAAAAAGTATTATTTACAACAGACACACTAAAATGGCAAATAAACCAGATGTATTTTACTTTGCACTGTAGTACTAATATATTCAAATTGCCAATCAGAAGTTGGGCACATTTTCCGTCAAACTGTTGTATTTCTCATTATGGTGTTTCATCTGAATTTTAGCACATAATTTTATAAAAAACATGTGGGGAATAAATTGCAAAAATTATGGAATTATAGTTCACTTTCTGTATATTATAAGTAAGACTTGTGGCTTTTCCATTTTGAAATTACAACTTGACTTTCAGAAATTTATTCTAAACAGAAAAATAATGAAATATAGATGGAAAGGGATTAAGTCTTTGAAGAAGAAGAAACCCCAAATTAAATATTTGGGATCATCTTGTATGCAATAAAAACTAGAGGAAAAAAGAGGAATAATCTACCTAAGCCAACTTCACTTCCCACTTTTTATTCTGCAACCAAACTGAGCAGTCTACCTGTTTTGTAGATTAATCCTTCAATCCTCCAACTACTCACAATAATAAAATTAATATTTGAATACTTTATTTAAAAAAATTACTGGTAACCATACCAATGTCTCTGGAGAAACAGTTTATGCCATTTTAGTGAGAGATAACAAAATAGATGTTTTATTATTCTATTTAATACTTTATATTTATACACAACAGTCTCCAGCAACAGGTCAGGTGTTCAAACACATCTCCCACATAGTGGCATGATGCTCAGTGGTTCATGCATTTTCTCAAAATTCTCCAGATGTAAGCTATGCTGGAATCTGCTCTTGGTGGCTGTGGGCTTTACACTTTGTAAAAATTTCCGTGTCCACAAAACCACAAAGCACCTAAAAGTTGTGAATAGGGGAAAAAAATGAGTTAAGAAATATGAGGATAGTTAAAACTGGGAGACCAACCTGGGAGTGATGAAACTGGGAGAGGAGAACAAGTGTAAGGGCACAGGCATGGATTCCTAGGTTAAAATTCACTAGAGAGGAGGAAGACTCACATATATACTCCTCCTTTGTGTTAGGGATTACCTGCCATTATGATTTTGGATATGGTAGAGGGATAACAGAAACAATAATCCTGCCCATGGCCATATCTATTCTGATTCATACTGCCTTAAAAAGAAAAACTAATATGGGAATAGAAAAACACAAATGCAAGGAATGAGCAGAGATGGAGTAAAATCAGAATAAAACAAACCAACATATTTTAAAACTGTAATTGCAAAAGGACAGAAGGGAAAAGAGAAACTCCTGTTTAAAAAAACAGGAAAAAAAAGAGTTGACAAAAAAGACTCATTACTGGAACAGTCAGTGTGAGCATTTTGGTTATACTTCAGGACCAATTAATGAAAAATAGATGTACATTATTTTTTTGTCATTGTATTTGCAAATGATAAAAGTTAATATCATTAATAAAGTGGTAAGCAGTACACAGGTGCTATTTTACCACAGCCAACCTGTGAGGAGAAACGGAGGTCAGGAGAACTTTAAAAGGCAGACATGACTTACCCAGGCTTTAATTTGCTCCCAAAAACATGGTCAGTGACCCTTTAAATCACAAGCCAATTACAAGCATTGTAGTGCCATTACTAATTACATGCTGAGAGTGTAAATTTAAAATGGCAATTTCAATTTCCAGTTCATTGGGAGAATGCAGGAAAATGAAATTGCATACTAATTAGTCCATGTGTATCAGACACCTGAAAGATTAGAGAAAAAAAGAAAAAACCAAACTTCTGCACTCATTACAAGTGAGTTATAAGCAGAACACTCGAACATTTTATTTGCCAGTCTGCATATAAATAAAGAAATTAAATGACAAAGAAAATTGATAATGCTGGAACAAGGCAAAAATAGCTACAGGCCTGTACATAATCATACTTTAAGGGACTTTTGCATTATACACAGCTTCCTTTAGAATTTATCTAGCATTAGAAGCTACAAGAGGGGAACAGGCGATTGCTCCAGGTTCAGTGCGCTAAATGTTAATTTGCATGTCCTAAAAATGGATTTTCTGGCTTTGTAACTTCCCACTCAATCTCTGCCGAGCTGCTTTTCAGTGTCTGCTTCTGGACCAGGTACTTTGTCACTCAGAGCAGCATGGAAAAGTTTCCATGTGCAGGCTGCTCCCAGTAGGGTCTGGGAAGGAGCTGGTGACACAAACAGAGTAAAAACCCAAGTAGAGGGTTTGACATCTTTTCACCCATAAGACAGAAATTTAGCCCAAATCTGACTTTTTGTACCCCTCCACAAACATTTGTGGAGCATCTCCATGGGCATTATGGAACCTGTGCAAAAATAAGACATGGGATTTCTGGTTCTCCTCTCATCAGAAACTGTTCACCAATAGGAGGATCAGACAGTGTTTGTTTCTTAAAGCTTATTTCATGCTTGAAGAGCAAGACAGTGCTCTGATATAAGGAACTACCATGCATAAAGTGTGAGTCTGTGGGTGTCTCCACCTTGCCAGATCTAGAAAGAGTTTCTGCAGAACACCAAAAATCACTTTTTCCTTGCAACTATCTTCTCCCTAGAAAAGTTTCAGATTTTCTGGTTCCAGATGTTTTAAAGAAAGAGAAAAGGAAAGAAAGAAATCCTCTCAAGATCTCTGCTCCGAAATTACCAAGAATATTTTTAATTTTGCCCTGAACTGAAAAAAAAGAGGATTGGAAAAAAGCATCTGGCAAATTTTGTGAAAATTATAGACTAAACTTTATTTTGCAAGAAAAATGAGAAAAAAAAAAAGAGGGGAATGCTTAAAGCACACTAATTGTATGCTGTAAGCTTCTCAAAAGTCCTTACACCCCATGGTTGTCAAAATTAGAGAATAACCTGTATAGGACTGGAATAACCTCCAAAACTCCAAACAAAAAGAACAAATTCTTCAGACCTGGTGCCATGGGCTGAGATTTTAGACACATTATCTCCACTGGCCCAAGGATTCCTTGCAGGTAAGAGCAGAGGGAAGACTTCCCAGGGAGCCTGGCAGCAGCCCCCACAGTGCCAAGCAGAAATGTGGAAGCATCAGACCATCAGATATTCCCACCCAGTTCTTCTCCTCAAAAAAGACATGTCTAGGGGGCCAGTGCTAAATGATTTTGAAATCTTTCTCCAGCTCGTTTGATGAAGCCTACACTCTTACACAGCCCAAAATCTGACTTTTTTCATCATGCATTAAAGTTACATTAGCTTCCTACTCCCATGGAAATAATTCCATGCTCAGGTTCCCCTGCATGATCCTTTCCAGCTCTTTTCAATGTATAAATTTTACAGACTTTCTAATGCCTCTGGTCTTTACGGAGGAAAACTGACTTACGACACAGTGAAAGGCCTTTGAATTTTCACTCTGCAATAAGTAACAAGCAGTAACTCCAGTTTTCTTCTTTCAGAGGTAACAAAATCCAGCACTCCCACTGCACCAGTTTCAGAAAACTTAATCAAACAGTGCTTTGTGTCTGCTCTCAATACAAGAAAAATGAGCAGGTAATTCTGTATACTTCCCCCTGCTGCCCCAGATATTTAGGAACCTCTCAGAAAAATAAAAAAAATGGTACTCAGGACAAAAACATTGAATATGAACAAATATTAATGCCATGTACACCAAGGTAGCCTCAAGAAGAGTGTGTCTGACACAGCTGAGAGCATTATGGACAGTTCAACTTAATGCTGTCAGATAAAATGCTCAAACACCACGTTTTGCCAAATCCTGCAGGGAGTTCACTGGAAGGGAAGCATCCTCCTCACACATTGACCACGAGGACCAGTGCAGAAAGATTTCCCATAAGTATCTAACCCACTAACCTTCATTAACCAGTGTCTGAAATTGGCAAAACTCTGCCCGATTCATATATCATGAAAACACCATCCAAGCAAAGAGATACAGCAACCACTAGATAATTGCCTTCATTAAAACACTGTTACAGGACTTCATACTCACTGCTTTTACTGAAGTCATTTTTTGGGCATGGAGAAATTCAGTTCACAGTGAGGGCACTGCCATTTGAATCACTCTAGCAATAACATGCTTGAGTGGGATGAAAAAATGTGTATTTTCAGCCCTATGGATGTGTCTGAGCTAACAGCTGTTTCAACCTTAATTAAAATAGTTCTTGTTACTTCCAGTAGTACTTAACCTGTGTGCCCAGAGCAGCTCAGCAAAGAGGACTAGCTCTTCCAGCATGCTCTGGCACTGCCAAAACCACAGTTCAAGCACTTTTAGCATGTGTCAGGATATCTCCACCAAGAGATAAAGCTGTGATATGCTTCTAAGGAACTGACCACCAAATACAACATATGTAGAAAGCAGCTTCTTTGAAGAGCCTGTATAAATCTGCTTCCACGGTTTACAGCCACAATGGAACATATGCACACGGTTTTTAATTAAAAAAAAAAAAAGGCTTGTGCATTTGTAAAGTCAAGATTATCACTGTTTTGCAACTAAATAGTCCCTTTTAGCCTCAGCTCTGTCTCTGACAGTGAATAAGGATCTAGCTGTTCGTTAACCACTTGTCTTCATCAATTTCTTAAGTGACACTGGCAATTGAATCAAGGATATTTTTTTCCCTCCTCAGCTCCATCTGTTACCTGAATCCATGGCCATCTGTCATTTTCTGCAGCAGTCCAGGCATTCACAAGACCCTTCTTATTAAGCCGTGCATAGTAGGGGTACCACTTCTGGAGTCCAAAAAGAGCTCTGTGAGTGGATGATGCAGTGATTTGTTGGTTTGACACAATCCCTCCTTCTATCCCTAGTGGGCCAGAGCACCCTGCAAATAGGGGAAAAAAAAGGAAAAAAAATAATTCAACTGAAATGATCAACTGCTCTGAGTACCAAGTCGCTGTAATTGCAATAGCATACAAATAAATTCAGAATGGCATGCCAAATGCAGCTTAGAAGAAATTTAAAGTACTTGAATATATCACCTTTTTGTAGAAATTAAAAAAAATACAAAATTATCGTCTGCAAATAACTATTCTCATTATAAAATTAATGAAATTAATTAAACTTTCAATTTCTTTTAGCTTGTTCTAGCTGAAGAATTGTGAGTTTGGGTTTTATGGACACAATGAAAGGAAAAAAAAATCCTCAGGTTCAAATATTGAAATGGTTGTTAAAAGTAAATTTAAAATTCTGTAATTACTGCAAAGTTCCATATTGTTGCTCTTGCCTCAAAGTTCAGCATTTAACCAATGCTCTACAAATTGTTACTGCAGTTACCTCCAGACATATGAAAATAGACATAAGCTATCATTCAGTTAAATTAAAAACGTTTAAAGGTTTATCCATTTAATCAGCAAGCCTCAAAGTATGTATTCAATTGAAATGCTTCTGTGTTCATAATTTTTTGTGTGGTATTCATCACTTATTTATTCACCAGAAATACTTGCAGACCTAATCTCTATTTAAAATCAAGATATTTTTGCATACATTGTTTTTTGAAGCCACTCCATTTGGGCACAGCAACAAAAGTATTCAGCTACTATGAGCAATCTGAACTGAGAAAATGATGAAAATTCATTTTATACAAACAATTGGCAGTTTATCTACTGTTCAACACCTAACTGAGTATCTGAGATTTTCCTTTCCTCAGCTCTGATGCAGAACCTGGAGAGAAGGTAATCGCAGGAATCGCTCTGGCAGCCAGTGTTACTCTGTGGCCCAAAAGGCCTGCTTTGCAGGTCAGCTGCACTTTGGCAATTTTCAACACCACAGGACAGATGTTTACTTACATTTCAGGTTTTCTCAGAAACCTGGCAGTGTTTCACCTCAAGCAGTACCCAAAGATGAACTCTGAAATCGTACAGTCACGAAATCCTTACACCACATGGGCAGAAAGTCACAAATAATTTAATTCCTCATTAATTTAAAGGTACAGAGAAGAAAAAGTGACCAGCGCAATTTGCTCCCCTCAGGTGCAGGGTAGCACGGTCCCCAGGCATGGAGTGTCACTGATGATGGAGACAAAGATAAACTGAAGTTTGAAGCTGATTATGGTGATGGACAAGCACATGTTCTGGAAAGGCAAAGCAAAGCTCCCATGCAGGTGGGCTTCAGGGAGTGTTCCTCCTTAAAAAACCTGGCCCAAACTTCCAGGAGATGCTCAAATGAAATCCTGGCCCCACTCAAAGTAGTGACTGACTTGCACCACTTCACACAGGTTTTTACCAGCCCACAAGGCTCAGCTGGAACCTAAACTCCTCACGCTACTTCTCTTTATCAGCCAAAAATGAAAGCTTTGCCTTTACCACTTGACTAATAACTGCACAAAACACCACAGAACGTGGCTCTGTCCTGTTGCCGTGCCAGGCACAAGGCAGCACCAGAAGAAAACAAACTTTTTGTCACCACCATGGGCAGGCACAATGCAGAACACACTCAGAAAACCCACGTATGTTGGGAAAGTGTCGCTCCTCATTGTGTTTTCATCAAGCATTACTCGAGGATTGAAAAGGCCTATTCAAATCTTAGTTTCTGAAGTATTTCCATCGAAGCAGAATGAAATATTTTGGTGTGTGAGCTGCTGCATCTGTTCTCAAGACAGAGGTAAATGATTCTTCTCTCCCAAGAGAAGTGCAGGTTTTCAGAGGTTTCTTATAGCTAATTATTAAAAACCCCTGTGCTGTTTCATAGTGGAAAAGAAAGTTCACACAGATGTGTCTGTGTGCACATGTAACTCACCAACACACCCATACCTACAGGACACATGCATGAAATAAATTCACCATCTTTAACAGCTGCAAGCATAGACTGATAATTATTTAAAAATAGAGGTGTGAGAAAACAGAAGAGAGGTTTTCTGAGGAGACCTAAAAAGCAGGCATGCTGGACCCTTGTTAATATTTGCCATGTCTGTTAATGCATCTCATGTCTGAGATGCATTAAGTGTTATTTGAAATATATGTGAAATCCTCACAAGACAAAGTTGAATTTTCCTTTCTAACTTGAAGGCAGTTTCCTTTCTAAGTTTAATTACCAAGCACAGCACTCAACTCTATTTTTTCATCTATGACAACACACACTCAGCAGTGTTTATCTTCCTTAGTTTTAGGAAGATTATTCCTGAAATCCAAATAAAATCTCTACCTTCAGGGAAGAGGTACTTTATTGTACAAGCTCCTTATTTTCTTTGCAGTTTCAGACATAGTTTTGTCACATTTGTCTGTTTTTCAATCTGAGCTAAACAAAAAAATTACCCTAACAGTCAAAGTTTATACTCCTAAAAGTTAAAATTACCACATTAGAGATACTTTTTAATTTGGTGTTTAGTTCAGACAACTTGAGATGTGTGGAAAGCATGAGACTGGATAATAGTTTCTAAACAATATTGTAATTATATTTCTTAAATTATCAGAACATTCTCCTATTTTTTCCTGTACTTATTGAACAGCCAAGATTTCAGCAGAAGTTTCATTAGGATACTGTCAGTGAGGATCTTCCACTGTTAAATCTGCCCTTTTACCCACCCTTTAGGTACTTATTTTAATCAGACATCACTTTCTACAAGAAAGCCTTTCAATTCACTTTTTTATCGGTTAAAATCAAATATTGAACATATTTTTGAACAGTTGAGTACCACAGCAAATGGACTTCCCTTAGCCATATGCTCATTAATTTCTTCCAAAAACTCCACTAGATTAGCAAGTCACTCTTCCTTTTTCTAAAAACTCTAATGGGTAACTCTAATTGCTCTCTAAATTCACAAGAAATACCTTTTTACTGAAAACTCTCAGCTGAATGACCCATCTCTGGTTCCATTACATGTGTTTATCACTGAAAGACTGGTTACAGACCAGCTCCTGCACGCAATATTAAATTTCAGACACAAAACCCACTTTTCTTTAAGTTATCAATTATTTCTTTAGGTGTTTAAGAGCTGTGATATACCACTGACTACTAACAATGAAAACAGGCAACAAAAGATTTTTTACTTAGCTTTTTTTAAAAAAAAATTGACATGCATATTTTGCAGAACAAGTGCAAGATGTATTATATTTTACTGCTATGTTTCTGCTTCTATTAAATCCATGGCTCTTTTAATAGAAATCATGACAGCTTGGGAAATAATAATATCACTACAGTGATTGTGTACAATTCAGACTGGTCAATGTTAGTCATTAAATTAAAAAAAAGATATTTTTATGAGTTAAGGCAGATGCATCGGGGTATGACAACACACTTGATGCAGAGAAGTAAAGAAAAATTAAACAGCAATTAAGCTGCCTGACATGATACAGATTCTCAAGGCAGATTTTGTCATTTGGAGCTGTTATTTCAGTGTCATTAAAAAGCAAGATACTAAGGCAAGTTATATTGGTTTTAATCCTACAGTGATAATTATGGGTATGCACTAAATAAAACCCGTTTAATGCTTCTCTTTTTCTCACCAAACACAAACCTATGCCCATAAAATCTCATTATCCATGGGAATAACAATGCCAAGGTGTACTAAGAGGTAAGTGGATTGATCCAGAGAAGGATGGGAAAAGCCAGTAACAGAGGAAAAGTGAATTTTTTACTTCTCCTGAGAGTCCCCACCATGTGAAGACAGCAGAGTTATAAACCTGCCTTGAAGGCTGATTTTACCTTAATCAGATCTAGAAACATTATGCACTATTTTTCACCACAAACCAATTGGTTTTTGGTCCAGATTTCCCCTGTAGACCAAGGGCATGTGTTGGAATCCAGGGCACAGAGAATGTTTCTTTGCCAGTTTTACAAAGCCCTGATCCTCAGCAGAACACTGCTTTTAACCTCTGTCCCAGGGAAAAAATTGCCAAGGCTTTGGGAGTTGGAGCATACAGGTGTGAACTAGACNGTATGGGGATCAAACAGCTCCTCAGAAAGGAGAGGAGTTCTGTGCTTCCACCCTTATCACTGGCAACAGGAAATCCCTCCAGCTGAACAATAATATTTGAGCAAAACACAGTAAATGACAGGTGTCGTACACATTGATATCGCCTCAGAAGAACATTAAAATAGGGAAATAAGTAGCTGATTCCTGTTCTTTGTAGTGAAAAGATAAACTATTTTAAGATAAAGAGTTACTACAGCAAGAGATAATAAGCAGAAATCTCTGGGTATATATGTTACTTGAGCATATTTAATTTGAATTCTTTACATTTATGTCAGTCCACAAATTAACTAAAACGTCCAAATGGTTTAGAAATTGCTTGACAATGTGAAGATTATGCCTCTGCAACTAGAATGAAAAGGTTTCTTGTTATTGATGATGAAACATGCCTGATTTTGCAGCCCGAATATATAACTCTTATTTCATCCGTTGGTCTGCCTCTAGCTAACGTCATCAAAACAAACAGATGCAAAACTGGAGGCAGGGAGAAAACAAATCTGCTTTAGACATCTGTAATCCTTTCTTCCTCCAAGCTCCTCATTTTCTGGAATGGGATTGCCCTGGCTGTGCTTAGAAGGGCCTTGGCAATGGTGCGGGACACAAACCCTGACAGTGGGATTACAAGAAGCCCAATGGCCCCTGGCCTGTATCAGGAATGGTGTGGCCAGCAGGAGCAGGGAGGTCATTGTCCCCTGTGCTGGCACAGGTGAGGGCACACCTGAGTGCTGTGCCCAGCTCTGGCCCCTCAGTTTGGGAAGGACAGGGAGGGGCTGGAGCACATCCAGAGGGGACAACGAGGCTGGTGAGGGAACACAAACCCTGTGAGGAACCACTGAGGGAGCTGGGGGTGCTCAGCCTGGAGAAAAGGAGACTCAGGGGTGACCTCAGCACTCTCTGTGACCCCTGAAAGGTGCCTGTGCTCAGCTGGGGCTGGGCTCTGGCTCCAGGCAGCCCTGACACAACCAGAGCACACAGCCTCGAGCTGCTCCAAGGGAAATCCAGGCTGGATGTTAGGATGGAGTTTTTCACAGAAAGAGTGATAAAGTTCTGGAATGTTCTGCCCGGGGAGGTGCTGGAGTCACCATCCCTGGGTGTGTTTAACCAAGCCTGGATGTGGCACTGGGTGCCAGGGTTTAGTGCAGGTGTTGGGGCTGGGTTGGACTCCATGATCTTGAAGGTCTCTTCCAACCCGGTGATTCTGTGTGATTCTGAGTTTATACCACTTACTCAAGTTGCAGCATTTAACAATTCACCGGTAAACATTGCTTCTATTTTGTTTTGTTCTCAAGCAGCAAATCTGGATTTTTGGAAAAGAAAATTATATTGCAGTAAGGCCTTTAGTCTCTCAAACTCTGTTGAGCTCTCATGTAGAAATAAATTAATCTTTATGTGAAAAATGATTTTTACCTTTCAAACTGACACTGTGAAAAATAACATTTCTACCATGTCTGAGTGTTGACATTAACCATCGACATAATTCACAGCCACTTAAATACCACTAAAATTAATCCAAATAAAATAAATTATGGTGCAACATTAAAAAACAAACCTTCCTCACTAGAATTAAACTACATTTATATTATGGAAGGTAAATTCATAGTAACTTTCAAGTAAAATAACTGTCATGCTTACACACCTAAGAGACGACAAAGAAGCCATAGCCCTTAACTGCCACATAACAGCAATTGATTATTACTATTTTTAACTCAGGGTGCAGTGACATTAAAAAATACACGGTCCTGAGTTCTTTTTACCAATCCCAACATTTTTTGTTGGACTTGGATTAGGGCAGATGTGGGTGGAGGAGACTTCTGCTGTGGTGGATTTATTAATTACCTACTTCATTTCTGGCTGTTGCAAATGGTTGTGGCAAAGGCTTCAATCCAATTAACAATTTAAGCATAACTCAGGCATTTACAAACAAAATTGGAAACCAAGCTGCACTTAAAAATAATCTTTATTTGCTGCTGCTGGCCCCTGCACAATTCATGCATTTCTCCTCTTCTCAGGTAGTGATAGAAATATTTTTTGAACAATGCAAGAAAACTCAACAGCTTTCCTCCTTTTTTTTTTTTGGAAATTTGCTAATTAGACACTCTTCTGACAACTACAGACAACTTCTTTCACAATTTCTTGGCTTTATATTTGCATTCATATATCTTTAGTGGCATGATTTTTTTTTTTGTTTATGGAGTGTGCAGCACAAATAAAACCCTACCCATGGGCCAATTGTATTATATTGCAGTGTATATTCTATTATCCCTAATTTCGCTCCAAAGGACATTTTTCTTTTTATTCAAAGTGAAATATTTCTACTCAAAAAGTTCACAATTTTAACCTAAAGTAGATAACCAACTACAACTATTGCCAATTTGAAGGCACCTCATGACATATGCATGCATGTGGTCAACAATTGCACCTTAAATCTGCCTGCTCCAAAAAGCAACTTTGAAAAAAAACATTAACCCCAAACACAAAGGCTCTCTTGCAAGTGAAACTGCAATGACAAGATAGAGTCACACTGAAAGACAATCTGCATTTTTCTAGCGGGTCTACAATAGGAATCAGTGGGATCCCAGCACCAGGGTAATTAGCATTCCTGCCAGCTGGCTTGGCAATGAGCATGTTCATTTGCCAGGAGAGGACTGTGTGCTTTTCAAGAAGCAATTCTTATTTTGCTGCCTGGAGATGTTCTTTCTGCCTTTTGTGGTTTTGGCATTGTTTTTACTCTTTTTATTCCCCCCTCCAGAAGAACAGCAACTGCTCCTAGGAGTGACAGCGTTGCTTGTTACAAGATGTGTTCATTGAAATTGTTATAAGAGGGATTCATTGGAATAGTTTAGAAACTACATTTTGGCACTCATGAATTCTGCATTACAATGGGGTACATGTTCTTCAGAAAGCAGTAAAAGGATGGGAATATTCTACAATATACTGCTGAAGTGATATGCTAAATATGAGCTATATTCACTGTACTGGACACAAACTGCATGCAAACGACAGTAATTTAAATTTGGATGCACAGAAACAGCCCTTATGGTCTCTAAGCTGTTTCCATCTTCTTCTATAACCCATCCAACATCTTAATAACTGGAAATTCAGATATCTTCATTTAGATCTTGCTCCTGGAAGCCATTTGGTATAGATATAACCTTATATTCGTGTAAAGCAGCTTTAAGGATCAGGGCTTGAAGCCCTGTTAAAAAGACAGAATTAATTTAAAGGTCATGCACTTTTATTAGTGTGGAAAAAAAATTTCAGAATTCAGAAAGTTCTGGTTTTATATTTATATGCAGTAGAAGAATTCTTTTATTACTATAGCACTGCACTAAAATGAGATGTTTTATTTGTGACTCCATGGTGTATTTTAAGAATAAATATCAACATCCAGATTTTCTGAATAAACCCTTATTTTTCTTTATATCCCCTTATTTTTCCTTATCAGCATCTATTTGACCATAATAAGGGCATTATTTTGAATTGTTTAGAGAAATATCTAACCAAACAAAGAAAACATAAGGAATGCAATTCATGTGACCCAGCTTCAGCCATCTGAAAATTCCGTATCTACCCCAGACTAGCTGCTCAGGCTCTTTTTGTCATTTGTGGGAGGAAACAGGCAACTCTAAAACAAAATTTTTGTAATTTCATCATCTATTAAGAAAGCATTCAAGATAGATGTAATTAGTTTTGTGCCTACTGACCAAAAGCAAACCTAGAGCATTATTTCAACTTAGTGCCTAGGTTTAGGAGGATAAAATTAAGTGAAATGAACGCAATGAATTTTAAAAACACTGAAAAGACATTGCTTTAAAAGTCTATGTTGATCTATCTTTCTGCAAAGCTAGAGGTAACTAGGCAGTTAACATACCTGGGATTTGCAGAAAGAGGTCTTTGAAGAAGGAGTGCTGAGGAGGAGATGGAAAAAAAAAAAAAAACCACCACCCAAAAAAACCAAAACAAAAAGAAATATCCCAGAGTTTGGTTTCGCTGTTGACAAAGATGATGACAAAAAGGTTGATGTGACTTTGGCACATCTGACCTGCAAGGAGACGCTGACAGAGCTGGAAGTGCTCAGCCTGAGGAAGGGAAGGCTCAGGGGGATCTTATCCATGTGTAAAAATGTCTTGTGGGAGGGAGGGAACACTGAGGAGTTAGCCCATTAAAAGGACAAGAGGCAATGGGAGCAAGTTTTAAAATGGGAAATACCATTTGAACACAAGAAAACGGGGTTGGTTTCACATTTTAGTGTGTGATTTTAGTTGTTTGGTGTTGTTTTGTTTGTTTGTTTGTTTGTTTGTTTGTTTTGGGCTTTTTTGTGGTATTTTTAGTCTTGCCGTTTTGTTGTTGTTGTTGGTTTTTTTGGGGTTTTTTTGCTTTTGGTGGATTTTTCTTGGTAGTGTTTTGGGGTTTGTAATGTGGGAATGGTCGAACATGCACCAGGCTGTACAAGAGGCTGTGGAAATCCATTTTTGGAGACACAAAAAGCCCGAGTGGACACAGGGCTGGGCAGCTGGCTCGAGATGTCCCTGCTCAAGGAGGGTGGCTGGAGTAGCTGGCCCTGCCAATCTCACCCTGTCTGAGATGTTCTGCTTCCAAATTGCTGCAGCTCCAGTTCTTTTCAAATTAATGCTGACAGAGAGGAAAAATCCTGGCATCAAACCAGCCCAGAGGATTCCTTCCCAAGCAGGAATAATCTGACTTTGTTCTCTTGATTTTGGAACAGCATCTTCATTTCTCTTGTTTGAAATGGGTGAAGACTTGTCCCTGAAGTACTTGCATTTATCTAGAACTATAGTTTTACATTAAATAATAATACATATTTTGTTCATTAGCACTTTTTCCCCTCTATGAGCCAGTCATAGGCAGAACACTATATATTTATATATATACACAAATTTTGTACAGTTTTATAATGTGCTTGCAGTTCCAATTTTTAAAAATAAATCTAGCTATGAAAGTATTTCAGTTCCAACCAACCCCAGCCTTTTAGAATGATAGCTGACAAAAAAAAAAAAAAAAAAAGTGTTTCTTTTCCTATACCAAATCAATTTTTTCCTGGTAGCTGTATGCATAATCAGCATATTTTAAAAAGTAGAAGTTCTAATTTTAGGAATTACATCTTCATTTCCAGGAGAAAGTAGAGGGCCAAGGAGACTTTTCATTTTACCAGAAGCTGCTGCTTTTGCAAGTGTGTGCAGACCATATGTGTGAGCTCAAACCACGACAGAGTGAAGAGGAGCTAAAATCTGAAGTTATTTGAAGTACTGGTTGGCTTTGTACGTTCAGTTTGGCTTCAGTCCTGCTTGCACAGAGCACACACGTTGTGTGAAGGACAGTCATCCATCCCAGCTCATTATCCCATTAATTGTTTCGTGGCTGGGCTGCAGTGCTCCACCAGCAGTCATTGCAGTGTACCAGTGCAGATGGAGGTTACACAGGTACAGCAGGTACAAATAATCCTAAATACTCCCTTTTTGAAATGCATTTCCCTTCCTTATTTTTAATTTCTTTTTCTTTTTTTTTTTTTTTTCCTTTTTTCAGGCACATTCTTACTGCCACCTTGTCTGCTTTTAAGTTCATGACACTTTTTTTTCCCCTCTCTCACGAGCAGGTATTGCTTCTTATGCCTCCTCTCAAAACATCACTTTTAAATACAAACAAAGCCTAAACCCTCCCATACAGAGACAGGTTTTCACTCAGAATTAATTCCAGGTTGTGCAAGATCTGTGCATGGAACACTAACTTTTAAACTTTTAAAACTCTGCAGATCTCTAAAATGAATTTAAAAATCACCATTGCCCAAAGGAGATGGTATAATACCACAGTCACGTGAGCTGTAAATCTGATTTAGCTAATCAGACCATTACCAGTAACTAAAAATCTCTAGTTTCAGCATTTTGGTGCTGCTTTGGGGTTGAGTATTCAGTGTCTCATTTTATGGGCTGGTGTTTGGAGAATCCTTGTGACCACAGCACAGCCCAGCTTTGCACATTTTAGCCACTGGGTATTTCAATCATTCTGCAGATGATCAAACTATTTGCTTAGTCCTGGTAGCTCAAGTGGATTTTTCTCCCCCCCCTCAAATCAATGTTCTGATCTGAGAGATATTGAGCAGCTCTGTTGTAACGACTCGTGTTAATTGTTGTTCTGAGGACTCATCCTACGGGCACAACAAAATCGATGTTTTCATTCCCATTGAAGGACTTTAATCAGCATTTCCACTGGGACAAGGCATCAAGCAGATCATGTGCTCCTCTTCCTAGTCAATCACAGTGCAAATGAAATTGCAAAATAGAATTTACAAACACCTTTTTTTTTTTTTTTTTGCACTTCAGTAGACTTGGAGAGCACACAGTGCCAGTGATTATACCATTATGTCAGATTTTTTTTTGCCTACTACTAGATAAAAAAGAAGCCTGGGGTTTTATAGCTTCAAGGTGACTCCTAACTACACCATGAAACGGGACATTTTAACATTCCTGGGCAATTCTGGTCGTAATTCTATAAAGCTATTCACCTCTGAAATCTGATTAACAGAAGACATTTATCTCCATAAGTTTGCTCCACAGATTTAAAACAAAACAAAATGGATTTCCTTGACCTATTAACATTTTAATTATTATTACTCTGATTCCTGAAGTGTGACTGCCAAGGATGTTAGCAGACAGTATGGCACTGCAGCACCGAGGTGCAGGGTATGATTAATCTTGTTTTATGCCTTCACATAAAATAATGCACGTCAAAGGCAACATCTTCACCAATTTGCATCAGCAGCAGCTAACGAGCACACAGACACTTTCAGACAAGGAAAACTTTTCAAAGGATGCTGTGTTGAGCTTCAGGTCTGCAGGAAGTGACATGAAAATGAGGTGATTAGTTATGTTCCAGGCAGCAGAAGACAGCTTCTCAGACAGTAATGGGAAGAATTGCCACCTATTTGCTGATATGTCCAAAGAGATTAAACACTTTTTATGCTGATGTAGCATCTCCTCTAAAAGCAGTGCATTATTCTGTTACCACCGTGGCCAGCACAGTCCATGTGTGTGAGCAGTGGCCATCAGGACTAACCAAATAAAAAAGAAATGGAACGTTACTTTCTACTTCTCAAGAGTTCCTTTCTTTCTGAGCAACTGTCGTGCACTCCCATTATCAAACCCTCTTTCATACTTTTATAATGAGGTCATAAAATTAACTTTGGGCCTTTATGTGCTCTACAAGCTCCATGCTGAGGACTCAGACTGAAAACAAAGTTAGGCAACTCTTGGGTAGTCTGAGATTAAAAAAAAAAAAAATAAAGTAAGCAGAAAGGATTTTAGGCTTCTTTCATGCTTTTTTTTTTTTTTTTAACCACTTTTTGTAGTGGTGAAGTGATTTCATGTCACAGTGTTTTTAAGAATTGGGCCCAAAAAAAATTCAGGAACTACAGAGGTGTACTGATAGATAGTTCCATAATTAAGATCACAATGAACCTAAGAAAAGGTGTGTAAAAGAGCCAGTATTCCCCCTGTAAATGGCAGTTCTCCTTCACTGGTTGCAGTCCTTTAATAGAGATGATATGCACAGGGATAAAGGAAATACAGTGGAAACATCACACTTGGATTTCCAGAAGGCTCTTGATGAGGTTCCACATGAAAAGATCTTGCCAGGGAGTGGTGAAATGGCCCTGCTATAGCCAGAAGCCTAATTACAGAACAGAAAATGTCTTTTCAGGACAAAATGCCACCAGTGGCATTCCCCTGGGGTCATTGCTGGAGCCAGTTTTGCTCATCAGTGACCTGGAGGAAATAGTGAATGGGGAAATTGTCCAATTTGGATCAAATGCCACTCTGATGATGAGCAGCTCCAGAAGGACATGGAAAACTGAGTGAGTGGTCAAAAGGGTGACAGATGAACCTCCACGTACACAAAGGGAAGAGACAAAATCCCTAAAATGTGCCTGCACTGTGTTGAACTTGGAAATGGCCATTACAGCTGCAAAGAGCACAGGATTGTTCAAGCTGGAGAACAAGGAGGGTTACAACTCTACATAAACATGGGCAAGATGAATACAGTGCTGCTTGTCACCTTGACATTCCCGAAATTAGGGAGCAGTCACTGAAATTCACAAGAAATCAGCTTAGCCTGTTTAAAAAAAAAAAAAAAAAAAAACTCCAACTCTTAGTTTCTTGCTCTTTCTGTGCAAATATATTCTGTANGGCACTGTGGGTTGTGATCTTCTGAAGCATTCCAGAAGATGCAGCACCCAAGGGTTAAAAAAGGAACTGAACAAAATCAGGCACTGCAGGTCCAAGGGTGATACTAAAGAGGCTGACCAGGGGTGTACTTTTAATATCCTGTTAAACGATTGTCATTGCCACAGCCAGAGACACAATGTTAAGCCATTGATTAAATACCTGCCCTAATATGAAAGATTTCTGTATTCTTAAGAATTCACCACTAACATGGCAGTGAAATTTAGCTAAGGATCCCTTTTTTTATTCATGTAAGTAGTGTATTTAAAAATAAACTCTCCAAGAAAACACTCTGCATACATAATGAATACATCCATTAGAACAGAAACTAAATGTTAAAAAGCTACTTTTTCATAGGCATTTCCTTTTAATGCTGTTTATAGGCTCTTTACTTGGTGTTCTGTAGGAAATCTAATTATCCAATAATTTAATTTTATACAGAAAAAAAAATGTTTGGGGATTACCACAAAGATTGTTGTATATTTCTCAGCTGAAAAGCTAAGTAATAATATCCTCTTTCCTAAAATAAAAATAAATGTGGTCAATGAAACCAGTAGATAACTGTGGCACTAACATCCCAAGTGTTTAGGTAACATCATGTAGTCACCAAAATCCAAATCATTTGGCATTTTTGTTTTAAGAGTAATATATATATAAATATTTGAATTTATTGTGGAGAAAAATCTTCTCACCTAATCTTAAAAAAAACTTTTTGAAGGCATTTGAAGAGGCATAGATTGAGTTTGTAGCTTTCTTTATTATCTATGTAAAAACAACTGTTCATAAATACTACAACAAAAGGCAAATGTGAAGTTACCTGTCAGCACTACATAAATAGGTGTAACTCCTCTAATTTCCCTTGATTCATTAAACTCTGATGTCTGAATTTGAGCCAGGAGACCTCACTGTGCCGATAATATCTGTATTAAGAAATTCCATATAAAGCTGCACAAGGCAAAATTGCAGTCCTATTAGCAGGGCCAACCTTTTTGCTTCTTTTGATTCAAAAAAAGCAACAGTAGCACTAAACTAAGCTATTAGTTAGCCATAATTATCAAAAACCTTTAAGTTAAAAAAAAAAAAAGAAAAATCCCTTCTCCAACCACAGAGGAGGATGGTGGCCTCTCAGCTTACCAAAAAGGAAAAATTCCCCTGGATTGCATTTCTTACACACGAGCACGTTGGGCAGGTACAGTTTTTGCTGTAATTTCACAAAAATTACTCTTCTCCCACCTTTCTTTCCTGCTAATTTACCAAATTCCCTACCCAGTAACTTGTCTTGGTGAATCACTGGGCCTGCTTCTCCTTGTACTTTGCAGCTGTAGTCACTGGGCTAGTTGGTGGCTAAAAATTAGGATTTCTACCCACACCATGTTTTTTAAAGTGTGGAAAGTCTCTGGAATTAGCACTCTCCATCACTGAATACCAATAACAAACAACCTAATATTCAATTTCAATATTTAAAACAATTTAAAATCAATTCCAGAGAAACGTAACTTACATAAAAGGGGCAAACACGTTGCATTTTATTATTAAATCCCATTTTACTTCCAGCAGATATATTTTCTAAGGGTAAGCACAGCTTTTAAGGGACCTGTGCCCCATTTCACCTGCAGAAAACTCAGTGGAAAATCCACCACATCTTCAGCAGAGATGAGGCTGAACTGATTCCATTGTGCACTTTGGGAAAGAAATTTAATTCTTGAGGATTTTCCACCTGACCTTTCCTAGCACAAAAAAAAAATACCTTCCTATGTCTAAAAATGAGTAAAACCAAACACTCACTCAAATTCATACCTGATGGAAGGGAAAAAGGCTTTGTGAAAGATATTGTGGAAGGACCAGGAGGTAAGAAAAAGAAGATGAAGTTTCATTAATAACAATAAAATTAATATTCCGCTTCCTGTATGGAAGCCCCTATCCAGAAGAACAAGGAAATTTTTCAGAATTACTGAAGAAAAATAATCCTTTTTTCCTGAGAGTGGACATGGGGATTCAAATTTGCTTTCAAAAGTTGTAAATTTTCTCAGCATTTTTTGTTTTTCTCTAACTTTGATGCAATGAATTACAATACTTATTTTTTGGGCTACATCTACGATGAAAGCTTACATCACAGATGGGTAAAATTGAATTTCGTAAAAACCAGGAAGAGTGTAATTACAAAATCAGGTTTCAGCAATGGGAGCATAAATAGGAATTTATATTATTAGAATAACAATAAATATAATATTGCAAACTACATACTGAAACTGACCTTCAGTGAAGGCATGCAATGTTCCTATCAAATATAGGATTTTATTTGTTCCTATCAAATATACAGATTTGGCAATGGAAGGAAATCATGTTTTTGAGTGAGGTCTATCAGATTTTGCTGGATCAGCAATGGATATTAATATTTTTTAGAAGGTAAAAGTATTACATTATATTTTCTGTAAAGAAAATTTCTATCTTCACCAAACTAAAACATGACCAAACTACATTCACCATTAATACAGGAAAACAGTCACCAATGGAAAGGAAAATTGAATTAAGAGCTAATTCTTTCAACTCTTCTTGGAAAGCACTCTACCACACTTGTGAATATTTAAAGTTTTCACTCTACTTCGTTCCAAAAACTCACTTGCACCCTTCTGAGTCTTTCTTTACCATCACCATGACCAAAAGAAAAGGGGATTTTTCTCCCTCCCTATTGCGCTGCCACCAAATCTTCCCCATCACCTCACCGCCTTGTGAGCCCTGGGATCACCTGATGGAACGAACAAATGGAGGTGGTGGCAGCTGGGGACAGGAGCAGCTGCCAGCCCCCAGTGTCCCCTGCCAGGTCCCTGCCACCAGTGCTGGACTGTCCGTCTGTCCGGAGCAGCAGGAGCCGCAAACCTTCCCTCAGTGGGAAGCTGAGCTCTCCACACATCTCATTTCCTTCTCCTCCTGAAAGCTGCAGGTGAGAGAGCTGTGCTGAACAGGGAGATTTTTAATTCATTTAGGGCCCGTGCAACTGTGTTCTGGGTTTTATTTATTTATTTATTTGTTTGTTTGTTTTTCTTCCCTGCGCTTCGCGTGGGTTCTCACGTTTCACAGCTCGGCTCCGAGCTCCGGGGCTAAATGGAACTCCAAAATGTGAGTCAGCTTTCAAACCTCCAGGTTCTGCAAGGTTTATGCCGTGCTCACTTGTAATTCTACTCTGTGCCTGGTTTGTTAACTGCTGCAGAGCTCGAGACAGTTTCATTACGAGGAGTTTGTACAGCCCTGGAGATGATTTTACTCAAAATTGATGATTCCTGTGTCCACCAAAGGGTAGCAGCAAACAAGGCCAGGCTAATTCTTAAGGCAATCCACAACCACCCTCCACAATCAATCTATTTGGAAATAAATACCCAGTATCTTATATAATAAACCTTGAAATAAGGTATTTCAAAATGTTCCTGTGACTTGGCTATTGGGAACTTTTTTAAACTGACTGCAGCTGTAAATTTTTTATATTTAATATACCTTTATATGTTTATATTTAATAGATACACTTTTCATACATTTATAATCATTAGTGGGTTTTCATTCCATACTTTTAGGAGGCTTTTTTTGGTCATAATAACCTATGATTTGTTTTGAGCTTCCTTCTACAGTCTACAGTCCAGCTTTTATTTCTTTTATAGTACCAGTTTCTTACCTGCAAATTATTTTTCATTTCTGTGAGGACATAAAAGAAGAATGTGCATTATTGACCAGACCAGGAACTTAAGAGCTATAGGGGCTGCTTTGAGAATAATGGAGTGCTGTAATTTTTCTTTTAAGGCTTAGAAATACTGAAATATTCATTGTGATAGGCTTTGCCACACATAAAAACGCATATAAAAGTTCTTCCAACAAAGGAACAGTGGATCATGTTTATAAGATGAGGACTTTTTTTTTTCTCCTCTACTCTTTGTGAGTGTGCTCTTTGAAAAGGTAGGGTCACAGTGCTCCCTCAGTGGGAAAAAAAGGTAGAAGGAATTCCTGACTCCATCCTCTTTTTACTGAGGGTGACTGAGTCAAGAATGACACAAACCCTTTAGAAAAGCAGATCCACAGGTTAAAGTAAGAAAACACGGCAAGAAAGTTGCCACAATAAGGTGGTTCAATCCAAAGTCAATAATATAGGGTTGAATACAGGGCTGAGTTAATGTTATGGGTTTTGACACCGCACAAAAGCTATTATTGCACTTGATGACTCATGGAGTCAGGAAACAATTACACATTTAAAATATTCCTTTTGGGCCTTCAGGGCTTGCCTGAGTATTTTACATCGAGTTTCTGCCAGGTAAAGATTGAATCCTCCCCCGCCTAATCAAAACAAGATATTGAGAAATTAGTTTTCAAAGGGAGACATTGCTGTACAGTGCCAGTGCAGCAAGATGAAAATGTACCCGAAGGCACAGGGCTGAGGACTTTGTTTCAACATCAAACACTGAGAGATCAGTCTCATTTCCCTTTTGTGCTGAATGGGGGAACTGCAGTTCTGATCTGCTGAGCCCAGTTTTGCAAACACCCCTGTGCCACGCACGGGCAGAGAAAGTCCCCAGTGGAAAGGCCAGGGTGGTGCTTTGTTTGGTGTTAGAAACGTTGGAGTCTGATTAATATTTCTCACTGGGTCATTGAAGGGCCTGGGAGAGCATTTCAGTGTTAACATTTCAATGTTTACAACGTGTTCTGTCGCTTCTGTAACGTTTTCTGCCTCTTTGCAGAAGCGACACGCGGAAATGCCTGCCAGACAACATCCACAGAGTGCTGCAGATTCAGCAAAACTCATCATTTTCAGCAACAGACTCAAGAGGGGTTTTGTCCAATGCAAATATAGAAATTCTATTCCATTCGAGATTAGCTGAAATAGTTAAAGATGTGTATAAAGGAGAATCCTTATTACTGGTGTTAGCCTCTCTTTCACGGAGCAATTCAACTTTTGAAGTAATTTTTGCTTCTATGCTTATGGAATGTTCAGAAAAGGCCAAATTACTGACGTTGAGTTGAATTACATGGTCTAAAGTCACATTTGACATGTAAAAATTCTCCCTCCTGCACTTTCAAAGTGTATTTCTGACATGTTTCTGCTCTGAGATATTTCTGTAATCCAGGGAGCTCACACTAGTACTATTAACTTGATATTAAATTGATAAAATTCTTTCAGGCACAATTTTTTTTCCATTGCTTCTTTTGTATGAGATTAACCCCACATAAGCCCATAAATCCACAAGGATATCATGTGAAGGATAAATTAACTACCCTGAGGATATTAAAAAATTAATTCTCTATGATTAATAATTTTGTGTACATACATCTACACATGCACACACATGTATGCATATCTTTAAAACTTCCTTAATTTTTCCATGGAACTCCTGAATTTGCCATCTAAATAATGACTAGCAGGAATGTACATATTTACTGAATTTTTCTGCAGTCTATCCTCTTTTGACAATAAGCTGACAACTGTGGCTTTTAAATTTTATGATCTCTGAAGTGAAACAAAGCAAGAAAAATATTAAAAATTTAAATAAACTCTTCTCTTTGCCTTAAAAATTAATTAAAGAAGAGTTTCTACTTTCTTGATTAGACCACGGTTTGATTAACATTTTTCAGCTGGTGTTAAGCTTTGATTTCATGCCCAGGCTCTTTCCCCTGCCATTCCTTTGTACCAGCCCAATTCCTGGGTGGCTGTGAAGTTCACTGGATCAAAGAACGGATCTGCTTTATTAATTACCTTCTCTTTTTCCCCCTTGCCACCCCTTCATTAGTATATTTGTCCAGCTTTGTATTCCAGTGATTTCTGACTTTTTGTTTAACACCAGTATTTGAGATGATGAAACAGGCACACATTCAAAACAACCAAGAATAAGCTTAAACTCAAACTTCGTAATTCATTATTCACAGAATTAGTCAAACTGATGTTTTGAGCTGTAGGGAAGAGTAGCCCCTCCTAATTATCATAGACAGAGATTTTTATGATAATCAGTAATTTAGGGAACGAGTCTGTGTGGATTCCTGGCAGGTGAAGGGTTTCACAGTGGCTCACTACAAGCTCAACATATTTGCTGGAGGTGAACAAAGAATTTCAGGCCTTGAAACCAAGGTTCCCCAGCAGGTAATCTAGAAATAAGGCATATATGCAATGGGATCTTCTTTGCCATTCAGTTCTTAGCAGCTTAATTTTAACAGGTCAATTCCATGAGCTGAGTTCACCAGAAAGCGCCTAACCATGTTCATTGATTTGAGAAAGTGGTGAAATTCTGATTCCTATCCGTATTTTAAAAACACAGATCTCCTGGAAGGCAAATCTTGCTCAGCAATAAGCCTTCCCCCTGAAAACAGAGCTTTTTAATGTTTCATAAATTGTTTTGTTTTTTTCTGTGCACTCTTTATGCCCTTATGTCTGTTTTGAGCAGGGTTTTTCTGAACCTAAGCATGGAGGCTTTATGAAGACTGGACCCTGCTGGGCCAGGGTTGGTCAGAGCTTGGTCTGTGAGACAGAGATATCCAAAATTCACCCAAGACTGTGAGCATCAAGCAGGGGAGTTCAAAGGACAAGCACCTGAAGCAAAAAAGCCCCAATGTTCTGCCTTGAAAACACGCAAGTGAAATACAGATGGCATGAAAAAGAATAAGGGTCTATTAGAAAAGATACTGTAAAGCAAATTATTTATCGCAAACCACAAATCATGCAAGCTACAGGGTCATGCCCTGGGAATAATTTTGAGAGAAGGAAAATTCTAAAACCATAATGCATTAGCCTGCTTTGGATGAAGCCATCTAGCCTGGGAGTATAAGGCTGAATGTAAGCAGAAGCCTTGAACATCTCTTTATGCCTGGATCTGTCAGATCTTCAGATAATTTTTTAAGTTAAGAAGACGTTGAAAGAACAGGCATTTTCATGTGAATTGAAGGAAAATGCCACTTTGATTTCCATAGAGAGGAAGGCAGGAGGCAACCAAGAGCAGTAGAAACAGAACAGTGTACTAAACCATAAAAGCAGAGGAAATCAATGAAAACAAGGTGGAGATACACTGCTTAGCAGGATTTCTGACATGCTAGACAAATAAATTGGTGCACTTGGTTTGAATGCAGTTCTCCTGCATATGGGCATGTTGAATCCACAGAAGAGGAGGTGAAGGGACCATAGTATATATAAAGAAATATTTATAGTGACTATTTTGATCTAGATCTTCAAAGAAAAAAGCATGAGAAAATTTGCCATATGCTTTAATGGCAGCAACTCTTGGCATTTAGCAAAACACAGCTCCAAGATGCACAGTGGTGGAATTGTAAGGTGTCCACAGTCTGGTACCATCTGCTTGATTAAAAACATTAACATGGAAGGGAAAGTGATCAAAAAATCACCTGTGGAACTGCTCACATATCACTGAAATTCACTAGCCACACTAATAATGGGAGATTTTTAGCAATACAGATTTACACTGAATAATGCAAACAGCCTGACACTGATGAAAGTGTCTGCAGGAGAATGTTGTGAACAACAAAGTGAAAAAAAAAAAAAACCCCAAACCTTCCAACCACAGGAGAAACTGTCTTGGAGGCAGTACTTTATTTATGGACACTCCAAGATTAAGGAAAGCTGTAATGGATGTGATGATAATTGATAGCTTGAATTCAGCACAGGAGCAAGGAATTGGTTCAGAGAGTGGGAGAGCAGACGGAGATGCAGCTGCATCAAGGAAATACTGAGGCCTTAAGAAATCTGGGAAGTAATGTGGAATTCATATAGTTTAAATTTTGCATTCAGAAGCTGGGGGAAGGTGCTTTCTTCCCATTCTGTGTTTGCTAAACATCTGCAGGCAGATTCTGTAAATACCAGATGTTTGTTGAAGTGTCTCTTAACAGGCTGATAAGCTCATTCCAGAATGGCTGAATATGTTTTGAGACCTCACACTCCACTTTACCCTGATTTTGCCTCATCCTGTGCTTTCCAGAAATGAGAAGCAGCTGGTTTAAATACCATTTGTGCTTGAATTGCTAAAACCAGCCATTGCTAATAAGAGAGAGAGAGAAAAAGAGGGAGAGAGAAAGAGAAAGAGAGGAAGATAGGAAGAGAGAAAGGAAGAGAGGAAGAAAGAGAAAGGAAGAAAAAAGGGAGAAAAAGAGAGAAAAAGAGAGAAAAAGAAAGAAAAGAAAGCAAAAAAGCAAGAAAGCAAGCAAGAAAGAAAGAAACTGAATACAAGCCACTCTGAATCTCATCCATGCCAGAAACAGACTCAGAGGATGGTCCAGGTGGTCCAAATGTGGTTAAAATCTCATTTTATTGTAGTTTTCATACTCAGGTTCAACCCTTTCCTTCTCAGGTCAGCTGGGACTAGCTGCACAAGTTGTTTCAGAGGCATTTGGGATTACTCAGAAGGATTTGGGGTGGGTGTCACACAAGGCTCCCAGGACTTGGGAGCAGCACAACAGCTGCCTCACGCCTGAAAAGTGCTACACGTGAGATGAAATGGAAGGGAATTATTCAGGAGATTAGCTAAGAGGAATTAATAGTGGTGGAATCAAATGGAATTGAAAAAGAGGGAAAATGTAGGTGGAGGTGCAGGAAAAACAGTCTGACACAAAGTACAGGAGGTTGGTGAGTAACATGACAAATCCTCGTTACAAAGCAGTGATATTTGGGCTATAGCAAACTAGATAAATTGTTAGAAAATGCATCCTGGAAAAGCAGCTTGTATGATGCACTTTTGCAGTTTTTTTTATTCTACATCTAGGATATTTTACATATTCTGTGATGTGACTCAGGAATCTTTGAGCATTGTGAGGTAATTCTGAGACAGCAGTCAGTAATTTACATAATTAGCATAACAGTATTTAATTATATGATTACTGTAAATATGAGTAAGACTTTGATGGTGTAATTAGAATGTGTAATAACTACTTGTAATTACGCAATTAGGTGTGATGACATAACCAAACTTCTAATGGGGAAAAAAAAAAAAGTATTTTCAAGCCCAGGTACAGAAAATGGTGTAGTGCAGAGTTATATGGATGGTAAACTATATATATTTATATTTACATCAGTATGAATCCCCCAAAATAAGACCCAGAAAGATGGAGTGCAGGTAACACATTTTGCAATAGAACAGGAGAGTTCTTTCACTATTTCAATAAACTGGAAAATTTCAATTTTTTTATACATATATATACTTTCTGTTATATGCTCTCAAAACCAGAAATATGTGTGTCTGTGCCTGTATAAAAAGATACATTAAAATAATTCAGTTTAATACATAAGATATGCAGCCTCATACATAAAGTTATTTTTGTGTATCGCTACATATACATCTATTAAAAAGAAAGGAGTATAAAATAACAGATGACGTTTCAGAAAATGCAATGATCACTCAAGTAATAGCTCTGACTACCCCATTTCCAGCAAAACAGGAGATTGGGTTTATGTGATCTATGATCTGAGCAGTGCTCATGATGCAGCCAAAATACAGAAGGGATAAACTCTGAAGAGATGGATGAGATTCCTGGTAGAATTCCAAATGGCAATTCAATTGCACCTAATAAGGAAATTCATGAATTGCTTCACCAGCAAATTCTGAAAAACACTTAAATATACAGGGTTTTTGTTTTGTTTTGTTTTGTTTTGTTTTTTTTTTTAAATAAATTCTTTCAGGTAGTCATAGAGACTTGTGACTTCCTCAAAGCAAATCTTTATCTTCAATTCCTCTCTTGAACTACATACACATTATGTTGGGTGCCTCAAATCTTTTTTCTGTGGTGTATAAATCTGGGAATTCACTGAAGCTACTTCAAAAAAACATTTGTTGTTACTGGTCCATCTTATTTTCCTCTGTATTCTCCCCCATACATTCACAATGTGAATGCAGGAAAAAGAATATTTTTCAGCTTTGTTACAATTTCATTTATTTATTACTCAACCTGTAAGACCTTTCCTCTTTTTTTTTTTTTGCTACACGAAGTAGGATTTTCATTGCACTAGAAGCTCCCCTTCTTGGATGTGGATTAGCCCAGTATTTCAGGTATTTTGAATGTAAAACCCAACACTACTAATGCCAATTGTCAAATACTTTTCTGTTTCTTTTTATGGTAATATACATTGGAACTATATTATCTTTATCCACAACACCAAAATTTTAACATCTTTTGTTTGTCTAAAACACACAGGCTTTCATCTTTACAGTATTTAAAACCCAACAGCCTCTAAGATCTAATTGTTAAGATATATTGCATTTTGTGCCAAAGCAGTTTATTCCATTTTTGTTGTTTTTGGCCTTCAGGATTACCTAGTCCATCATAGATAAAGAATTTTAGGAATCAGACCTTTATGGTGCATCCATAGTCAATTTTATTGAAAAAATCATGTGAGATTGTTCCCAGGACAGATCCATTAATTACTATTAATTCTATTTTAATGACTTCCTCACAAAGCACTGATCCAAATTTCAGAGGCTAGAGACATGTCAGAGAAAATAACAGATATTTTTGCCCTGTTCCTACCCTTGTTGATTTCTGCTAATAACACTGTTGAAGACAGGATACTTGATGAGATGAAACCCCAGCCTGAATAATTTTTTTTTGTATTTTCCTACTTTACACTATTTTATTTCTTGTTTAACTATAGATACTTACTATACATTTTGCAAATGTTTCCATCATATCAGATGCTTTACTTGAATGTGTGACAGATTTGGACTTTGAAATTCCCTAAATTTTGAAGGGAATAAGATGGCTATTTTGAAGTTTCTTTATTTGTAAAGAAGCATTTCCATAGTACATGAAAGTGGGGTTTTTTGGTTATTTTTTCTTTTTTGGTTGTTTTTTGGTTGTTTTTGGGTTTCTTTTTTTGGTTGTTTTTTTTTTTTGTGAAAATAGAATCTTGTATTTTATATTATTAAAAAGTAAAGTTTTAAAACCATGCTGTACTTACTCTGTTGGCAGTTCCTTCCCATAAATTCACCTGGACACTCACAGGAATAGTTGGCAACAAGATCTGTACAGATTCCACCATTCCTGCAGGGCTCAGCTTCACATTCATTCACATCTGTAGGAAGCACACAAGAGGATGCCAGGATTAGCAGAGAAATGCTAAAAACAATAAGCAAATGTTCAAAAGAACTGAAAAAAAGAAAAAAATAAAGCGTGAGAGAGAAGTTTTATTATGTCCTGTAGCACAATATAATTCAAAGTTTTGCTCAAGGATTTCCACTCTAACTTCCAGTGGATATCAGGGCCAAAAGTCACAATTTGGCCTTAAAAAAAAAAAAAAAAAAAACCACAAAACACAGCCTCTTATTTTGCAATTGTCANATAACAAATTGTAGTAGTTGTAATGGAGTAAGCAGTAGTGATTCTTCCAACTTCAAGGAATGTAGCTACTTCTTTATTAACAGATGCCAGTTAAGGATATGTCTCAGCTCATGTTAATTCATTAAACATCTAGTTGACAAGGTTGCTTAACCATCTAAAAAATTTCCTTCCTGTGAATGAGTTAGTGGGCAAATTGAAACTAATAACTCAATCTAGAAGCCAGCAAATGTCATTAAATTCAAAAGACAGAAAAGGTGGGTAATCTCACTTGAGTTGCTCTTTTCCAGTACACTTTGTCAAATGCTGCAAGAATAAAACTCCCCTGTGTTTTTCAGTGTAGCAACTTTAAAGTGTGATACCAGATTCCTTCTCTCAAATGTGACACAGAATTTTTCAGTCAAAATTAAATAGGCAGAGGGAGGATATTGATGCGTCACGATTAAATTTCGCACTCTCCACATTTATATTTTTTCTGCAGGGAGTAGAAATGTTGTATAGATTTTATATGTCGTTGTCCAAAAGGGCTGCACCTCTGCAGTTAAGTATTTTGAAAAGGGTAGAGGGTGTGGTAAATATGGTAGATGACATGTTAGATAATATGGGAAATCACTGGGAATTGAAGTCATCTTCCCTGCTGTTGTGTTTAATCTGCTTCTGCCCCCAAAATGCATTTTTTTTTTTTCTGCTGGCATACACAAACTAAATATTACAAAAATGTCTAAATCTTATGCAGCATGGCTTTGCTCAGGAGAAGCAGAATTCAGTTCTGGCAACAAAGTTGTTTGGTATTTACTAGTTCGAGTATGTGACTTCTGAACTTTCAACTTGATTTTTTTTTTCATTTTCCAGGAACCTGTACTCAAAAAATCCATGCTTTATACAGTGAATAGGATAATCTTCCCATTGCTGTGAACAGAAATGCAGAGACAGGTCTTCAGTCTTCAGAAGTCTGACAGACTTCAGAAATATGAAGTCTAGTTTCAATTGTTTGCACCTGAAAATTTTCAGATTTTTATGCTAAAAATAATGATGGCAATGGATCCTTGGGCTTCTTTTTAACCCCTCATGTTTTACTATTTCTTGCTTATAAAGATATTACATACTGGCATAATAAAATGTTAGAGTTAGCTGAATTTTTTCTATTAAAGATGAACAAGAGGAGTAACAGCTTAGAGTTCAAGAAATAAAACCTGCCAAGGGAAATGACCAAAGAGTAGACCTGCTCAGTTCTAAATTAAATCCTTTATATGTATTTGTAAAATTTAACAAGATTCTTCAGCTCCCTATTTGCCTTTTTAAGCAAAGCCCATTAACCTTACATTTTTATCTGGTTATTCATCATTTTAATACAGGCTAACACATTTGTGGGGGAAAAAAATCAAGGTCACTGTGAACTAAAAAACATTAAGTGAACATATGAACTATCTCTCACTATCTCCCACTATGCAGGTGGTAATTTATCCTCTTAAAAGCTTTCCTGCATAAAGGCAATATCTTCTCAAGATTTTTTTTTTCCTAATTTGCCATTCCTGTTGAAATATGTAGGAGAAAATGCACAGCTTTCCAGAATATTTCATACTGTCTGTGTGGTGATGAAGAAAAATAAACTGAGCTTGAAGCACATCATCCTTTTAAAGCAATCCTCATATTTCATCCCCATGGAGCAATCAGCAATGATCAGAGCAGAAAGATGAGAGTTGTTAATTATTATCTTTGTTACTTGGCTTCTACAATGATTTTTCCAGTAATTTCAGAACCTTGAAATCCCATCAGTCCAAACAAATATGTCATATTTGATGAATGAATGAGGAAAGATTGGTCACTGCATCGTGTCTGATGTGTTTAGTTGAAAAGAAAATCAACTAAACCACGTTAAAGAATAAGGAACATTCTTGAACATGGGTTAAATAATAATTTCTACAGAATTCTGTGTTTTCCTGTTATTATTTCATTTGATTGAATGTGCAGATGAAGAATATTTAATTAAGGGTGGTTCCTACGAATTGTGGTGAGATTATGCTCAAATTCCCAGATGTGCCAATTCTGATACCACACTTTACACCAGCTGGTCTGTTCCTTCCTTCTGAAAAACATCAACATTCTTATACTATCATGACAAAAAGTAAATTTCACCAGAAATTTTAAAATGACAGAGTTTCTTGAGTAGTTTCTCTTACAGGCAATAAAGAGTCCTATAGAAAACTTTCTTTTATCAGATTCTAATTCTTCACCAACCACATAACCTACCTAGTAAAAAGGACAGAGGTTTTCTTTTGATGTAAATTAATAATGCACAGTAAAATCACTGCAGGTTGCTCATGATTTTTCAGGTAAGGTTAGGTCTTAGCTTCAAGGCAGATTCTTTTGCTTTGCACCAGATAAAATACAGAGAGCTGGGTGCTGCCAGAGAAATCAGAGTTCCTCACAGAGGGAGGTGGTAGAACTGATGAACACTGAGTGAAAAGGACTCATCAAAAGGCAGAGGGAAAGTCTGGATTTCTAGATAGTAGCCAGATTAGATGAAAAAAAAACCAACAACAAACAAACAAACAACAATAAAGAAAATGAAAGAAAACCAGGAGGAACTGCAATACCCAACAAACAAACAAAAAAAAAAGCAAATAAGAACAAAAATTCCCCCAACTGAAACCAAACCAAACCAAAAACCTAAACAAAACCACCCCAAAATCCCCTGCCTCAAAAAACCTGAATGCCCAACCTCTCATGATTTCTCTGCTGAGGAGATATTCTGAAATTCAAGGTGATGCAGGAACAGGGAAACTGACCATTTTCTGAAAACAGATTATTCATTGAAATAAATAGCTTGAAGGGCTGAGAGACTTGATTATGAAGTAAAGGCTATGGTAAGGTTTCTTTTCATGCTGCAGATTATTAAATTGAAATTTCCTGTCTCCAAATATCAATCCACAATCACAAAGTTATTAAGAAGACTTCTGTTTAAAGCACAGCTGTAGTGCACCCTGAAACAAAACTTCACTGTCAGAAACTAGGAAAGTAATAGAGAACTTGGCTATGTAACATAGTGACTTGGAAAACCATCAAGGGGCAGATTTCTGTGCTTTTGTCTCCCTTTGATGGATTTTATACATATACATATACTTATTTAATCCTCTAAGTATTTAATAAAACGTGAATAAAAACTAGTACTTGCAAACGTAACATAATTAAAAATGCCTAGCCCTCATTTTGGGTTTTACCTGTTAAATATAGTCACGCATATTTTCCTGAAAAATCACCCCCCATGAAATGGGTATTTAAATTATGCAGCTGTCATAATAAAAAATTTAACTCTCACGTAAAGCCATTTGAGCCCTTCAGCAAGCTACTTGGTACAAACCTGACTTTTCCTGAAGAGGGGACCAATAAGCTCAATTTAACTGCTTTTTTTTTTTTTT
>VXAX01005709.1:74782-85517 GCA_013399835.1 Leptocoma aspasia
TTTTTTGCCAACACATCTTGTGCTCTGCCTGTGAGTTCACACCAGTGTCCTGTTCCTGTCCCCTGCCTGTTTGCTCTTTTCACAGCCCGAATTCCTGGCTCCTGCCACCTGAGCCCTTGTTTCTGGTCCAGGACTGCCTTTTGCCATGCTGGCTTCCTGAAGCTCTCTCCTGCTGACCAGAACATTCTTTCCTCATCCTTTGGTTTTGTCCTCATTTTGGCTTCTGGATCACACTCAGGCTGCTCACCTCAACCCTAAGTCATGTTTTAAAATCAGTCTTCTGTCGTGATAAAGTGGTTGGCCCATCACGGAAACAGCATTTATGTTCAAGAGGCCCATGTGGCCTTTATTAGGAGAATTGATCAAACAAAATCCAGTTATTCTTTCCTAATACTGCAAATGTTTTTCTTCCCCATAATAAAGTAAATTTAGAATACAATTTAGTACAATTTAGGAACAAAAAGTCATCTAGCTTTTAATTTAATTAGCATTTAATTAAAAAATTAAATTTATTTAATTTAGGTTAATTAAAATTAATCTAAATTTCTGTGAAGACCCACAGCCATACACTGGATAAAGATCAACTCCCAATTTGAGTAACCTCACACTCCCTCCTGTGCTCCAGATTTTAATGTTTTTAAAAACCCAACATACTTCCCTATACAGTTGCACTTCAAAATAAAACTTTTATATACCTGACAGTGTGTTCAAATATCTTTACTTTTGGAAGCTGATATGGCATAATGTGGACAAAAAGGTAATATGGAATAATTATCTTTCAGTTGGGGTTTGGTAAGCTATTCTTGTAGTTGCTTGATGGTTCTTTATAGATTTTTAAAGTGCATTTTAGGTATCTTTCTTAAGTGTACATTGATCCTGAATGATTTAATCACACGATTCAATACTGTATCAGTAAGATCACACAAAATGTATGATCTTGCTTGCAGAATATTGTAGTATCTTGTTATTGTTTAAGCCTGAGCTTTCAGATACTCAAACTTCTTGTTATGAATTTCCTAGTATCACAAAACTCAGCTTACTTACTCTTTTTTTTTATTTGCACCAAGTTGCCCAAGCACCAAATATCTTTAAGAAATACTAAGTGGCAACACTTCATTTAAAAGAATGAAATTATACTGCTTTTATTTGGTAAATAATCTGATTCATGAGAAACTAAAATTTAATAAAATTCTCTTAACAGTGAGCTACTCAGTGATATTATAAAATTGGAAGGATTACAGCAATTCATATATACAAAGACACATCTTCTTTAAGAGTAGGACATTTTTGTTAAAATATTTACCAAAAAAATACCCAAATCAAAGCATTCTTCTTCATATTCATACGGTTTATAAAAACAAGCCTAAACTGTAAAGTTCTCCTAAATTAAGTTGTTTTTGGGGTTTTTTTTTTCTTTTTTCCCTAGAAAGGGAATAAACAAATAAGTAAATAAATGTATTTAAACAAAGTGAAAATGCATCAGAAAAAGCACAGGTGGATAACCTTCAATTTCTGGCTAAAAGACACAGAATATATAAATAATTGTCATGAAAATAATTTATTTTAATAATCTTAATTAGCGGTTTGAGAAGGTCTCTAACATGTTTCCAGATAAATGTTGGTTTGTAATTTATGTAAACAGATAAACTGTAACTTCAGCTATAACTGATCCTTGACTTAATTAGGATTATGCAAAAGCGAGCACTAGCAGGCGTTTGGCTCAACGCTGGTGTGAAACTTTAAAAAAAAACAAAATGTGGCATATTCCCATGAAATACAGGAATTTAGTATATATTATTAAATCTGAATTGGGTGTATTAACATTCAACACTGGGCGGGCACCTGTTAGAATTCAGGGCTTTCATTGCCATTTCCAAAGTATTTTCAAGCCCAGGTACAGAAAATGGTGTAGTGCAGAGTTATATGGATGGTAAACTATATATATTTATATTTACATCAGTATGAATCCCCCAAAATAAGACCCAGAAAGATGGAGTGCAGGTAACATATTTTGCAATAGAACAGGAGAGTTCTTTCACTATTTCAATAAACTGGAAAATTTCAATTTTTTTTTTTGTACATATATATACTTTCTGTTATATGCTCTCAAAACCAGAAATATGTGTGTCTGTGCCTGTATAAAAAGATACATTAAAATAATTCAGTTTAATACATAAGATATGCAGCCTCATACATAAAGTTATTTTTGTGTATCGCTACATATACATCTATTAAAAAGAAAGGAGTATAAAATAACAGATGACGTTTCAGAAAATGCAATGATCACTCAAGTAATAGCTCTGACTACCCCATTTCCAGCAAAACAGGAGATTGGGTTTATGTGATCTATGATCTGAGCAGTGCTCATGATGCAGCCAAAATACAGAAGGGATAAACTCTGAAGAGATGGATGAGATTCCCGGTAGAATTCAAAGGGGTTCACTGTTCAGATATCCTCATTATCTGACCTTCAGAAACAGAAAAAAACTGCTTTATGCTCGAGACAAAAAAAAGTACAAACCTCCTGCTCCCCCACCCTTAGAAGTTAAACGCTGTGTTACCTCTGCTCTCGTAATTCCCTATAAAGTTTTCCTCCTCCTGTGAGTATTTGGTACTTTTGGTACTAATCATGGTAAATGTCCTCCAGGGTAATCCACCACAGGGCTGTTTGTTAGGATTCTCCCTGAAACATTCACTACAAATATTTTACATTATGTTATCCTCCAGCTGTGTGGCCAAGCACGGGAAGGAGCTGGAGCTCCTGTCTAGAATTCCTTCAGAAATTGCTTCTCAAGCATTCTTACATTCTTTTTTTTCTGGAGCAATTTTATCTCTTCTTAGGCTTCTTTAAAAAATCTAGTTTACACATTTTTAAATATACTTCTGTAACTTGAATTCTTAAAAAAAATTAAAAAGAAGATATTTCATGCTACGTGGTAAAAATCCAGTGTTGTTCCCCATCCTATTGGTTCTAAAATACATCTAGGTCAACTTGTTTCAAGAAAATTGGAATATATAGTATGATCCTCTTCACTTTGATTTGTAAAAAATCCAGGCTGTGAGAAAATGAAATGTAAAGGCTATTTTAAAAGTTTTATTTTAATTAATACCTTCTTAAATTTGGTGTGGTATGCAAAATCCTTAATTTAGACAAACCAGCATTTTTTATGATGACTAATTTCTTTCTCCACCAGGTAATTTTTCATCTTTTCCACCTACAATTGACACTTCTGTTTAATATTATAGCTACAGTTATTCTGTTATAGTAGCAGTAAAACGTATAGTGGCATGTATTTAGAAATCCAGTTTAAAATTGATTTATTATCTATAGCATTTTTCTATTTTTCTTTGCATTCTACAGTGGCACTTCCCCTATGCTACCCTCACTCGAACAAAAATTTGAAATTAAATTTAAAGTTTTGAAGTGACTTCATTTCCATGCAGTAGTAACTATAATCACTGGTTTCAGAATGCTAGGATTGAATGTAAAACTACTAGAAAAATAATAATTAAAAAATACTAAAGAAAAAGGCACAATTAAATATATTCCAGAATACATTTCCACTTTAAATTGTCTACTTCAAAGGATTTAAAATAAGACAGGGCTCTACAAGTATCATTGTCACAGTAGTGATATATCTTGTGCTATAAACAAGATTTTTTTTTTATTTTTAGATACTTTTTCATCCCTATTTCATTTTTTGAGAACTCTCATAAAATAGACCGTGCAGTGAAATTATACTCTGCATAGGTACCTGCTCTCTATTATGCAAAATACTTATCTTTTCCTTATAGCCACTGAAAAGTTATTACAATGTTCTCTGTGGAGTCATACTTCCAACACTGGACTAGTCAATATTTCCTGATCTTCTATTTACCTGTTTAAATGCCTGTTTAATGGCTTTTCATCTGAGGTAATTTTAATCTAATGGAATTTTGCAATAGCCTAGCCAGGATGTTCCTTATTAGTTTTAAAGGAGTTGGTACTTTAAAAGTTTTAATATGTTTTGAAGCAGATTTTTCATTTTTAATTACTTTTAATGAATACTGGCATGGAAGCCTTCATCCCATTAAGTAACTTACCATTTAATTTTACACTGTAGAAGTACATCTTCAGGGCAACTATTCCTGGTGTTTCCAATGAACCTTATTAAAATAATTGGCTATTTATATAACAAGCATTTGACAAATCATTTAAACTCTAGTTGAGGAAAAGGAAAAAAAAATCTTATTAAAAAGTGATTCAACTGGTGAATCATTTTTCATTACAAGCAATGCTCCAAAAAACTCAGCTTCAGGAGTAAGTTAAATTATGCAGCATTGGAGCAGCTGGATTATTTGCTAAAGAGAGTCTAGGTGGTCACATGGCAATGAGTGCAATTATTTTCACAATTAGTTTGAACCAATAAATTAGCATTATTTCCCTTTATACATTCCAGAAAAATGTCATCCCTTCATAATTCAATTGTTTATGCATTTCAGAATAGAGTGAGGGTAGGGTTACATTGTTTTTACATGAGTGTGGATATGGCACAGGTTTTTAAAAATGTCATTAGACAAACAAGTCCTGGAAGATACAAAGATGGATGTTCTAAAATGACAAAGCCAGATGATTATGCTTTTTTCATGTGTCTTTATTTGATATACAGAGGCTGAAATGTACTAATTTATGACCAATCTGTATAAATCTCATTTAATCAAAAAAAATTGTCATAGGCACTTGCATAAGTGCACATATATGTGCTACACAGAAGTAATTTCTACTCTTTGCTGATAGTTTTCAAATTCAGACTCTTAGTTGCTCATAAATATCTGTATGTTTTACAGTTAATGGATCTTATATTTAATCTACAACTGCAAGCTGGTGAATGTCACCAAGGAAAGAAACACTCATCACCAATTCTGCCTTTTGGGCTGTGGTGATTCCCTTGCCTCCTCTGCAAAGGTGGCAAGGAAGAGCCCACCTCCCTCCCCACAAAAGATGCAGCAGTTCCACCACATCAGCAATGACTGTCTGGTTCAGAAAGAAAAATATTGTTTTCCAGTCCGTTCGTAAAATCTGTACCATAACCCAATGGTGTGGGTGCTACAATCCCTGTGAAAATCTCTAATTTTGCTGAGAAATGGGAGGAAGTTCTCTCTCTGTTAGGAGCACTGACATCATGAAGTCAGAAATAAGCATCTTAAACTCCTAATTTTACATTTGGGCAAAGGCTCTCTTCACCTTGCACTCTTTTCCTAATTTTGGCGTGTGTTTCTCCTGCAGAATTATTCTGAAGCTCCCTTAAATATTTAGTGTCAAAGAAAATGGAGAGGATGAGAAGGGAGCAGATTAATTTCTCTTTAACAGTGACAACTGCTGGTACGGAAAAGAGAGTTGCTTTTAAGTAAACTAAAAACTACATGAGAGTAATGATTGTATGCATAAATACCCAGCTCTGCTGGGTATGTGAAAGGATCACACAGAAAACAATTTCAGAGCCAGATGCCACCTTACTGACTTGTGGGGAGGGCAAAATGAGATCTGACAAGATCACAAAGCTTACATGTTATTTGGAGGTAAATAACAATTTAAATTTTATGGTGCAATGCCTACACATCTGGACCAGGGAACGTCGATTCACTGTTAATGTTTTGTCTTAACAAGGCAATTCCTGAATGTAATTCCTGAACTGAATTTTTTGGAAATGTAGAGCTGGCGGTTTCACTTTTTATAGAATCCCAGAATCCCAGAATATTTTGTGTTGGAAGGGATCGTAAAGATACCTAATTCCAACCCCCTGACGTGGGCAGGGACACTTTCCACTATCCCAGGCTGCTCCAAGCCATGTCTAGCCTGGCCTTGGACACTTCCAGGGATCCAGGGGCAGCCACAATTAATGCTATTCGTGTCCCCCTGCATGCTCCCATCTCCTCACTTCTCTAGGACATAGCACATTCTGTGACCTGATCCCACTGAAAGTCCCTTAGTGCAGTTGGTTTGTGCACTTTCCAGACAATCCTGGTGAGCTGATTCAAACAGAAGCCTGATGGGGATAAATTTTCAGTGAAGGTGGGCATAATTATTTTTGGCAGAATCAGACAATCACACCAGAGCACCAAACTGTTGGAATCCAGGGCACAGGGAGTGTTTCCCTGCTTACCGCAGATTTGTGGCCACAGATTCTTCAGATTTCCCTCCCCTGGTCTGTCCAGCAGGTCATGGGAATGGCTCCGAAATTTTTTCACCTCTCGAGGAGTTTTTCTTTCTTCTTGGTGTGCTTTTTGTGCCTTGCTTCTGGTTCTTGTCAGTGAGCCTGCTGATGTTCGGTGGATCTTCGTTCTTCAGCCCTGTTCTTCACACTGGTTTTCTTCTTCTGGTTCCTCACACNAATACAGGCAGGGAAACACTCCCTGTGCCCTGGATTCCAACACAAACAAATCTCAAGCCAAAGCATGACTGACACGTGTGTCTCATGACATCAGACACTTAGCACATGATCAGAAAAGGAAGGCAAACAAGATCTATTAATAGTTTTCAGTGTACTTTGGGAAAAGCAAAGGTTGTGCCTACATGTGTAGGAAGCACAGCCTTACAGATTTGTATGTGCAGAGTGGAACCCTTAGAGCTGAGGACACAATGTCTGCACATCCTTGCACAGGTCTCAGGCATGTTTTCCCTGTACAAAATACAGAATGGGGCTGAATTTCCATTTGCCCTCTGGAATGTTTTAAGTCAATTCCCAGTATGTCAAATCCCAGGAATTTCAGACTCCTGGGCTATTTTCTCTTAGATTATTGTAATCTCATAGGGATCCAGTTCTTGTGCTCTCAGCCTGCTGTCACATGAAGCAAAACATGCTAAGTAGAGATGATCAAAAGATTTTCTTTAAAAATACACTCCTGACTCAAACTAAAACTCTCAGCCAGATGATCTACAGAAATAATTGTATGTTATTTAAGAATAAGTGCAGAATAAATGCAAACTACGTGAATATCCTGGGTGTTAATATGAAAATGTGACAGCATCGTGGGTTTTGCTTGAGATATTTTACGAATACAAAGGGATTAATTTGTGATGCAGACTGGTTTCTGCCATTAGACCATTTTGTCATTATACTGAGCTTCAAGCACAAATACTGATTTTTCAGGTTTTTCTTACACAGGCAATGAGTCTGATGCAACATCCTTCTCTCCCTCTGTACAACGCTTGTTCTCAAAAGTCTATCCACAAGAAAAAATTCTGCTTATAATTTCAAATGAGTAGCTGGACTACTGAATGTACTCCTGGATCTTCCTTCTAAGTTCCTTGACTTTTTCAAACTTCTCACTGGGTCTGCAGAATAAAAACAAGTCCTGATAATTGAATTTGTTTTCCTTCTTTCATTTTTCAGAAAAAAATTGCCATGCAAATGGTTCAATTTCCAAACAATAAAGCCACTCATAAAATTTTCAGCTAGTTCGATGAGCAGTACCAATATTTTATATAGTAATAGGGAACTGCACAGCAAACACAAATGCAATATTTTAGTTCTGCATCCCTGACACACCTACACATACAGATGGCTGAGCACAGTAGCTCTTACAGGAGCAGAACAATAAAACTAAGAAAAATATCTAAATTACAATTTTTTTTTCTGACAGCTGCTTCCAGACCACATCTCTGTGTGACAAAATTCTAAGTGATAGGTGCTGTCTCATTAAACAATTAGATTTCATTTCAAGATTTCATTTATTTATTTATTTATCTTCCTCACAGGAAGATAATGGTGTATCTGTAAGAAAACTGTAGGTGCAACAAAGACTGAAATCAGTTCTTTTAAAACTTCAGGTGCCTGTGCTGACCCTAAACCATCACAGTGGCTGAAATTGACTTATGGGTTGTTGTGTCTACCTAAATGGGCACAAGAAAGTGGGGGGAAAAAAGCAAAATAGATGCTTTGTCCAGCCAAAGTTTTCATGTATACTTTCTCTAACCATACACCTCTCTACTGCGATTCATCAGCTCTTCCTTGGGACTCAGTGCACCCTCAGATGGTTTATTACAATATTTCTGTTATAAAAAGAAGATTGTATGACGTAGACATTACAATGGGATAACTATTCTGAAATGTAGAGTGAAGTCCTTTAATTCAGTACTTCTTATTTTTAATTCAAAGATAAAGAGAAACCTGTATGTGTAAAATATCTCCATATGCTATATTTTTAATGCAGAACATGAACAAATTTAATCTCTTTTGCAGTCAAACAGCAATTCCTGCATTTTTGGAACATTAATTTCCTTCCACCATAAACAAATACAAAACAAACTACTCCTGAAGAAAGACACTAATTAGGGGAAGACAGATTTACCCACCTACAAAAAAAGTTTATAATGGCTATCGACAACCTAAGTGACTTTTACACCATAGAAACACACATCTTCTTAAAAGCACCATTCATTATGTAATTCAGTCAGTGCCTAGGTTGGAAGGAACCCAACCCCTCTGTTTAATATTGCCATAAAACCCCAAAGCAATCAGGAAGATCTATTTCCTCCCACTATGACACCTTATGAAAGAAGCTTAGCCATCACCAAGGGCTGCTTAAGAAAAGCCTCAGCTCCATACCCAATTTACCAATTCTGGTAAATAGGGAAAACAAACAAACAAACCAAAAAACCAAACCAAAACAAAATGCTGCATAAAGAACATAGAAAGTGTTGCAAGGAACTTCTGACAAATAAACCTTACAGTTTTCTCTTTGGTATAAGCCACTGTTGCTGTAAAATACACCACTGAACAAAGAAGCTTTTGAGAAGGCCACAGAGAAATTATTTAAAAGTGCAAGAAAAAACAACACACTGCACAGAAAAGGCAATGATTTTAACTGGCTGCACAGGAAAAGTAAGAGGTTGCATAAGAAATGTCTGCAAAATAACAAGTGGTGTAAACAAGGCATTCAAAATCTGCTTTTCTTCCAGCCTTATAATAGACAAAGGATGAAACATTTAAAGATGCTGAAAGACAGCAAGTTTGAAATTGAAAAGGGATTTTTTTTTCCAATATACAGCAAAATTAGACTTTGAAACTCAATGCTATGTATGAGAAAATTGTTAAGATCAGTAACTCAACAAGAATAAAAAAGCTATTTGAATTGTGTATGGATAAAAAAGAATAAACAATGCTGTAGAAGCAAATTCTAAGAAGAGTGAAACAAAATTGGTGGGCATATTATACTTCCTACCTGGGACTGTAAGGCAATCTCTGCCTCTTACTGAATCAAATAAAATCTTCAAGTAGGGGGCAAGCTTTACCTCAGCTACCTACTGCTTTAACCACTAAATTTATTTGGACTTCAAGGAAAGCAAACACCTCCTTCCAATTGCCCCAAAATTGGTGTCACTGTTGTCCAATCTCACCACACATTTGTTGTAAGAGGATCCATGAACAAAATGTTCTCTGTTTTCAGCTGACAAACCTGTCATTTTTCACCTTGTTAGAGATTTTCCTTTTTCCAGGCAGTCCCCACACAAGTTTCCCTGGACCTCTGTGGATGGGGAAAAACCACCAGGGGCTCCCACACCTGTTGTTTCTGCCATTTCCTTCAGCCCCCTGACACAGCTTCAATTTTGGGAACATTTTACTGACTTTTCTTCCAATAGCTTTCAGTGGCTGTTTGTTTCTATATTCTTTACTGGTGATCTCTCTTAGATGTCTTCCAAATTACCCACTTTCTTTCACGTTTTAATTGAGATAAAGTCTAGGAATTTCACGAACTAATAATGATACATCCTTCCTTCTTCCTTTCTTGTCCAAGCTACTGGTCAAACACAGGAATAGTTTTCAAATTTCAGCTCTACAATACTTAGAGGCACAAGGACATACCTATGTACCGGGCTGCTGTACTATAGAGTTTAGTACTACATCATTAAGTATCTTGTTGGCATTATAATTTGTTAAAACTATTCACAGAGCTAATTTTGATGAAAATTAGCCCTTCCCTCCCCCCCAGAATAAAAAGGAACACCTCGTTTAATTTTAGAACACCCCAAACAGATATTTTTCTCCAAAGGAGGAACCACAGTTTTTGTGTGTCAGGAGGAGCATGGGATGAAAATCTGGTGTGGTGCAACTGCATGCACACTGGTACATTAAATTTGCCCACTTGGCTGTTGGGATGGCTGGCTTGGAGCAACCTGCATCTGTGCAAGAAAACAATGGGTTTTGGTCTTCAAAACAGGGCAGCTGCATGAAAGCCATCTGTGTGGAATGGTTTCTGGAGTGCCCTGCCACGCAGCTGCAGCCAGCAGCGGTTTAACAAGAGCACTCGTTCATTGTAACACAAAAATCCGTGTCACATTCTGCACCCCCCTCACAGTAATATCTTCCTTGTAGCTGGAAAAGTCACTGTGATTGTGCCCTGGGATGGTGCCACCCTGGCTGCTGGACACACTGGGGAACGAGGGGCTGGGAAGCAGTGCCAGGGAAAGGGACCGGGGGTCTTGGTGTGTTACTTTCTTCTTTACTTTCCACCCAAAAAAAAAAAAAAAACAGAGAAAAATGTTTCTCCTAGCTTAACATTTGTGTTTTACAGAAACGTTAACTATAACCTCATTTCCAAAAACAACCCTCTTCTAAACTAGAACACCTGGTCAGTGGCAGTGCCCTGGAGCCAGGAGGGACATCCCTGTCCTGGGGGCACCAGGCCCAGCATGGCCGGCCGGGCCGGGGAGGGATTGTCCTGCTCTGCTCTGGGCCGGGGAGGCCTCACCTGG
>VXAX01005709.1:85595-107815 GCA_013399835.1 Leptocoma aspasia
CGTGGGGATGGTGAATGGTGTGGAGGGGCCGTGTGAGGAGCAGCTGAGGGTACTCTCTGTGCTCAGCTGGAGGAGATGAGGGCAGACTCATCACAGCCACGGCTTCCTCAGGAGAGGAAGAGGAAGGGCAGCTCTGATCTCTGCTCCCTGTGACAGTGGCAGGACCCGAGGGAAGGGCTGGAGCGGTGTCAGGGGTTTGGGATGGAGATCAGGAAAGGTTCTTCCCCCAGAGGGTGCTGGCACTGCCCAGGCTCCCCAGGGAACGGGCACGGCCCCGAGGCTGCCAGAGCTCCAGGAGCCTTTGGGCCACTCCCAGGGATGCTCAGGGATTTTGGGGTGTCTGTGCAGGGACAAGGTTTGGACTTGATAATTATTGTGGCTCCCTTCCAGCTCAGGAGATTCCTTGGCTGTATACTGGAATTTGCTGGTAGAGATTATGCATCAGGTCAGCTGGCCAGAAATGTGTGGCCATTAGCCTTTCCAGCTGTGGCACCACAGGTAAAAGGCACTGTCCTGTGGATAGTTGGGATGATTCCTCAAGATACAGTGGAAATCTGCTCTGCCACAGGGGCCCACCCATGCAGCTTCCCAACACATTTGTGTAGCACGTGTGAATATCACAGGCCATCCGTGATGTGGAAGAAGAAAGCAGAGAACTCAGTAAAACCGTGGGAAGGGCTTGCTTACATTATTAAACGTGTTTGATTAATAACCCTTATTCTTGGAGTGCAAGGATTTCAGTTATGTCTGGCAGAGTTAATGATCCTCAGAATATAAACCCACATGCAAATCAAACCTTTAAATCTGAACCCTTTATTGCTTCAAACATGAATTTTCCTGGTTGGATCTCTGTCCTTTCAGCTACTTGAGTGGCAGCCAGTAACACATATTGTGTCTAATGTCTCAAATTCCTATTTTTCCAGTAGGCAGTCTCTACCTGATAATCACAATAATGCATACTGTCTATATCTCTCAAAGTTCTGGGTTTTTTTTGTGTTGTGAGGGCTTTTTTTCTCTCTTTTTAATTTTGTGTTTGTTTGTATGGGTTTTTGGTTTGGTTTGGTTTGGGGCATTTTGGGTTTTTTTGTGGTTCTTTTTTGTTGTTTGGTTTTGGTTTTGATTTTGGATTTTTTGTTTGTTTTGTGTTTGGGTTTTTTTTTTTGTTATTTTTTGTTTAGTTTGGTTTTGTTTTGGTTCTGGTTTTGGTTTTTTGGGGTGGAAAAGCTGTCCATTTCAGGTTTTTGGGGTATTTCTATGGATTCTGACTTGTTCTAGGCTTTTAATGTAGAATCACAGTCTGGCTTGGGTTTTACGGGACTTTACTGAGGCAGACTTTCCTGTTTTCAGTTACTTTACAAGCTTTGAAATGAGAAACTATTTTTTTTTTTTTTTATTTTTTTATTTTTTTGCCACTAGGTAATCAGAATCTTTTCAGGCAACCACAGCCAATTAATATAAGTTTTGCAATAAATCGAGACTATACAGTCAGTAAAATTGCTAATGATCTCTTTTGTAGTTTACATATTAATTATTTACATGGGTAAAAGGTCAGCAAATCTCAGAAATACTGACAGGGTGTTTGTTGATGTGAATGATAAAATACCAGCTTTGAGAATGTATCAAGATATTTGAGAATGAATCTCGACTGCAAAATCAATCACCTGGCTTAATTGATTTGGCAACAGAATATTAGATACGAAAGAAATCCAAGATAAAAAGCTTTGCACAAGAGAACCATAACGTGGCTTTTGGAATTCTTGACAGTGTAGAAGAGACATGCCTTGCAATGAGGTCATTTTAATTTATCTCTTTATGATAAATTTGACAGACTTCTTGCTTGATTTACAGTGAGCTCAGAATTGAATTGCTAAACTTCATGAAGCAGAGGAATTTGTATCAAAGGAACGCTGTGAATTGAGCTAAGGTGATATTGTATATAAATGTTAAATTAAGTCCACCACTGAAAATACCACAATTTTCCTTTGACTGCAGATAGCTCCGTGGCTGCCCCTCACAGCTCCCACCCCCAGAGACCCTCTGAACACCTGGATAAGGTATCTGATTTATCACCCCATCTTAAATCAGATTATCTGAAAAGGACTAAATTTCATTCTCCTCCAAAGAGTAACTGCTCACATAAACTTTTTTTTTTCTCAAATCACTTCAGCTGCCTTCTGGGGGGTTGTGTTAAGCCTGGGTCAGCTGTGTGGGAGCTTTACTTTGTCCTGAAGTTGACACAAACACACTTTGCTGATTATGAGGATCATTAGCCAGCACTGTATACCTCGATGTTTTTAAAAGGATGCTGTGGACCCAGCAAACAACTCTGATGAATCACTCCGTGATGCACCAGCTGTACATTCCTTGCTCATTAATTAGGTGACAAAAGATGGCATTCCACAGACAGCTCGTGCTCAGCAACACATTTTGCTTGATGATAACTTGTGGTATTATTTACTTCTTTAACAAAGGTCAGCTCCTTGATACTTGATGGAAGAAGTGTTGTGTCCCACGCGAGGTCCTGTGATGGAGCATCCCTGAGCACGTGTGTCCCTGTGATTTCACAAGAGCTCATCCACGTGGCAGGACACCAACCGCTCATTTCCGTGCTCCCTGTGGAGGAGGTGGGTGTGTATTTTCACTAGATTTAAGTCAGTGGCATTGCCCACGTTACCCACGCAATTAACTGAGAGCGTGGCCAAAGTTAATGGAATTGAGTATCCCTATTCCAGTCTTTGGAGACACTTTCCTCTGAGTATTTAAGGAATGTAACAAACATGAAGATGTTAGCTGAGCTGGACTGTATTGTTCCTTGACACTTCAAAACACAGACAAGTATCTAAGTGGAGCAATTAATTCAGGTAGGCTGGATTCAGTGCTTATTCACCCTGATCTGAATGACTGGACTAATTTTTGCATGTGAGTGGAACTGGATTCCTGACTATTTCCTTGAGTTTTTTACCTTCTGTAACAGCTGGCTTCCAAATGCACCAACAGCACAAGATTTTAGGAGCCATGCTGCTCTTGGTTTAAGAACCATTCATGCACAAAATGGAAACCCCAAAATTTCTCTCTTGAGCTTCTCCTCAGGCAAGCACTTGTTTTGAATGAGCTTTGCATGTGAAAAAAAAAAAAAAAAGCAAACCAAACCAGTTTCTATTTAAGTAACAGACAATGCAGACTATATTTCAGACTATATTTATAAGTTAGCACACGATCTGCTCAGTCACTAGCAGATGAATATCCCTCACTAATTGGTTTTGATTGCTCAAAATCAATTTTGATTTTGTGGTGGGGTGGAGTGAAAAGCAGAAAAGCTCCTGACACTGTGTTAGCACCATCCAGCAGTAACTAAAACATCCCTGGTTATCAGTGATGGTTCCAGTACAAATTCAAAACACAGGCCCACACCAGTTACTATGAAGACATTTAACTCTGTTCCAGCCAGATCCACACACCCAAAATTTCTTTCCCCTTGTGGTTCCTTGTAAGTTCTCTAACTACACACTCTAAGATGAGGATATTGACCTGCAGTTCCAAATCTGACCTGAAAATAGGAAATTTTCTCCAAATAAATGATATTAATTAGAAAGAGATCAAGAAACTGAATTTTAAGCAGGGTTAAATTTACACCTGATGTAAGTCTGGAGTTTCTGCTCTTGAACTTAGATACTGTGATTCAAAACATTTCTTCATTATTGGTAAAGACATAGGTAAAGAAAGATGTAGAAGACATATTTATTCAGAAATGTCAAGTATTTTTTCCTTTTTTTTTTTTTAGCATTAATCAAAGCAAACCCACAAACACTACTGAGATAAGAAGATAGCCCTTCTATTTCAAATATGCTTCTGCATTAAATCCCTGCAAAATATGTTTACCTTGTCATTGCCATGGTCTAAAACATGTGTAGCAAATCATGTCCTGTTGTGTCCAGTGGGTTGTTAGTCAGGTCATTTTCTGAAGGCCGCAGCAGCATTCTGTGGTATCAGCTTGCTCATAATATAAAGGCCAAAGTCTGATGTCGTCCAGAAAACCAGATCCCATATTAATCCTTAACAGTGCAGGCAATAAAAAGGCTCCTATCTATAAATACAATAAAATTTACCATGTGGAACTTACTGTGCTGGCAGTGAATCCCATTAAATCCCTGTGGACATTTACAAACATAGCCTATGAATGTGTCGCCTCGGTACGCTTCACTGATTTCACACATCCCACCATTATGGCATGGATTGGGAAGGCAGGGTCCTGAGAGAAGAGGAAAAAAAATAAAAAGAGAGAGAGAAGTATGTACACATCCACAATAACAACCATAATAATTTCAGTCATTTATAAGTATTCATTAAAGAAATAAAATGCCTTACACAGGCCTTTATATTCCACTAACTCAGTAAAATACGCCCTTCACTTACTTCAGATAACTTGCCAGCACGGATTTTTATGAACAAGAAAAAAATATGAAGCGTGTCACTACTCATTAATCATGGCATTGGTTTTTAATGTGAGAGAAGACAGGAGACAGTGAGGCTAAATCTTGCTCTTCTGTTAAAGATAACAGGCGTTCTAGCTTTTGCACCACTGAGGAAATAGGTATTAATCAAACATGCCTGTCATGCACAGAGTGACATGTACAATGTCCCTGAATGATCACTACATGTCAAGTTAGCAGTCTGAGGAGATCTTTGCTATGGCTCCGAGTGACTTTCTGAAATGTGAATATCTGGGCCAGTAGTTAGCAGCTACCATACCAAACTATTATTTTCCACTCGGTTCCTCTGTAGCCACTTCAAGATGATTTGAAAAAGCTCTTCTGACTAAATTTTCCTTTTCCCCAACATGCCACATGCTAGGATGCATAAAATTTCAGCACGGAGATCTGTTAGATATGCAATTATTATAACTTTAAGTACCTTTGAAAAATGGAGTCGTTTGACATGAGGTCTAGAGTTTACTCATTTAACAGCACTGAAAAAGATCTACTTACATTTTAATATCTTACTAGTACTACCCACAGCATGGTTCCTACCAGAAAAAAACATTATTTTGATGACTTTTTTCTTCCAATCTCATTTTAAAGAAGTGGTAAACATGGTTTAGAAAGCCCCACATGCAAGTTTGTCTGTGATTTGAAAATTCAATATAATGTATGTTACTTGCAACCTGTGCCATGTACCCTGAAAGGTGATAACCACTGGTTGTTGAAATGCAATGTCATAATCATTCACTCTAACTTGCATTTGGAAAAAAAAAAACCCAAAGCGAACAAAAGAGAAAAGAAATCTACAGCATAATTTACTGACAATCAGGACTGGGAATTTCAGAATCCCAGAATCATCTAGGTTGGAAAACACATCCAAGATCTTCCAGGCCAAGCTGTGCCCGATGCCCACCTAGTCCCCAACCTAGAGCTCTGAGTGCCACCTCCAGCCCTTCCCGGGACACATCCAGGAAGGATGTCCACTTTGGAGTGTCCAGGGCTGGGCACTCCAAAGCTGCCTGGGCAGTTCCAAGGCCTGAGCTCCCTTTCCATGGGGAAATTCCTGCTGGTGCCACCCTGAGCCTGCCCTGGCCCAGCCTGAGGCCGTTCCCTCTCCTCCTGTCCCTGTTCCCTGGGAGCAGAGCCCGACCCCCCGGCTGTCCCCTCCTGGCAGGGAGCTGTGCAGAGCCACAAGGTCCCCCCTGAGCCTCCTTTTCTCCAGGCTGAGCCCCTTCCCAGCTCCCTCAGCCCCTCCTGGGGCTCCAGCCCCTTCCCAGCTCCGTTCCCTGCCCTGGACACGCTCCAGCCCCTCAGTTCCCTGTGCTGAGGGGACAGAAAGGGACACAGCACTCGAGGTGTGGCCTCAGCAGTGCCAGCACAGGGACGGGCACTGCCCTGGGCCTGCTGGCCGCACTGTCCCTGATACAGCCCTGCTGCCACTGCCCTCTTGGCCACCTGGGCACCCCTGGGCTCGTGCCCAGCTGCTGTCACCAGCACCCCAGGGCCTGTCCCAGCTTTCCAGCCCCTCTGCCCAGCCTGGATTGCAGGGGGTTGGTGTGACCTGACAAGTCACCTTAGTGAGCCAACAAATGAACGAATGGAGCGATTTAGACTTGGAAGAGCTGTAAGTTCAGCGTTTCTGAGTGTCTGCCTGTTCATGTTTGCAATTACAGGGCCCAGGTTTGAAAGATTCTCACAGCAGCACCATTCATCCAGACGTCACATCAGGGAACGCCGCGCTCTCCAAGGAAATATTAATTTGCAAAGCATAAAAATTAACTGAATGATGAGGATGTCAGAACATATTCCCCAGTTATTATTGCCAATGTGGCTATTGCAATTTGAGAAGCCACGCAGGTGCACATTTCTATTACAAGTTTTGTCATCAGCCAGTTCCGAGACACAACCCTGCAGAGGTTTTGCTTGTGTACATCATTAAACATGGGATATGTCTCACTGAACCAAAAAAAATAATGGACATGAACATACTGAAGGTAATTCCAAATGGAATTAGTAGCAAAAAAAGGGCAAAAATCATGAAGATGAAATCAAGGAGAATGGCTGCTGCCTGATTTGTCTTTTTTCACACTCACTCTGTATTACAATTTAAAAGTAGTGGTACAGTACATTCTTAATTCTGGGAACACTCATGTCTTTCAAGTATTTTTCTATTCTTTCAAGTATTACTACTTCATGCTATTTCTCCTTCATAATAATTTGGGAAGAAACCTATCCAATAATTTGCAATTTTAGCCTCCCAATAAATATGAACTGTGTATTTTTTTTCCAATCTATCACAGTGCTGCAGTTTGGGGAGTACCTGCAGGCAGCCTCATATGTTAATTGTTTCTATGCAAGCAAGATCTCTAATGTTCCAAGAACAATAAATCTTTTAATAATTACTTTCCCATTTTGCTTTCTGCTTTCTTTGTATGGCTTGTTAAGCACACGTTCAGCCTACTTTCATTGATTTTCTTTATATTTTGCATTTTCTCAGATCAGTCCAAACTGCAGAGGCTTAAAAGGTCATCTGAGGTGCACAGTGACAAATATAGTCGTGCATGACAGTATTTCTAATTAATGTTTTTCTTCTATGAAACTTTTCTTCTGAAAAAAACAAACAAACAAAAAAAACCCACACTAACAATATGAATATTTTTTTTTCCTGATTATGGTTGATATGAACAAATAATATCACTATTTTCAATATAAAGGTTGAGTATTTTGCTATGGGTATCCTTGTTTGCTTTTGTTGTTGTTGTTCATAGAAATTGGTAGTTCAAAAATTATTTTTAGAGCAATAAAACATCCTCATTAATTGTGCTCAAATGAAAAAATAACAGTCACCTGGTTTGGACTAGTTAACACTTATTAATTGATAAAGACATGGGTTAGACTAACTCTGTGTTCTAAATGAATGTATGATTGAAAATTAAAAAGCCTGTGCCACCCTACCATTGCTTCTCCTAATTCTTCAGAGGACCAAAATTTAAGTTCATACCTCTTGAGTTTATTTAAATTGCATGATCACCCTAACATATGATTCCTGAAAATATTTAATTAATTTTAACTGAGTCTACAGGACCCTGATGCAATTTCTGCAGATTTAAATGTCTTGAAGGATCTGGGGCCTATTCCTGCCATCATTCCACTGAAGCACCACAAATGTAATGTGTAAATCTGGGCACAGATGGCACATGAGGAGAGGTCCCAGCCAACTTCCATAGGGATGTCTAGGCTTTTAAACAACGTGGCATTAAATTCTGGATAATTAATTCTGTGACAGCCTGATTAATATGGTCTGTTACCCAGATCTATAGCAGCAAGTCCACAAATATCCTTTTTTACAAAAAAAAAAAAAAACAAACCACCAACAAAACCACAAGAACACAAACCAAGAAACCCCAACAAACTAACAAAAAACCCAACAAAAAACCCAAACAAACCAACAAAAGAACAAACCAAATATGTCAACTAATTTTCAAAAACAGTGGACTTCAGGAATTGTGTTTTTTAAATCAATAGTGCTGTAATACTTTTACAGGTAATCTTTAAGTGGCTTCCAACACAAAGAGAACAACAACATTTGATCAATATTAATGAGCAGAGGAATTCAATGGTGTGGTTTCCAGGCATTTTTATCCATGTTCTTATAAAATAATGTCAGCAAGATTAATTGTGCACTCAAAGTAATAGATCTGTTCACTTTGCTGCTCTTTTGAGTCCTCCTTTGTTCAGTTCCAGGGGTATCAGCCAACATAATAAGTATAGTCCAAAATACATCATCCTGTTATTCAATTGAAATCCCATGCTGTTTTTGAAAAAATATTGAAAGTTAACTTAAAGTGTAGCAGGTTTTAAATTTTAGATGTTCTTACTAAAACCTCTGAGATTTCATAGATGTATGAATCAAATAAATGCATCCTCAGCAGAGCTGCGAAGGGGCTCAAGGCAGAACCATGTTATCTGTTTTCTCCTTTGACAAGTAGAGTCAACAAAAAATTCATAATAAAATCTTGTACCATGCCATACTGCGGTGGAAACTGCATATTTGATAGAAACCATGAGTCTATCTGCAAAAGATAAAGGCAGGAAAGCAAGGAAACCAGTTTAGTGGTAGCCATCTGCCTCTGGAAAAACAGCATAAGCATTTGTTTTGCCAGATATAAAATCTGCTGATGCTTTGGTGGGAAAGACATTAAAAAATTACAGGGGATGTCATTAAACAAGAAATCAACATCAGGCCATCTTCATCATTGTTGTGGTTTGAAAAGTGTTGGAATAGGAAGTGAGGTTTTTTTGGATACGCCTCTGCAAAAACACCCTGTTAAACTGGGCACAGGAAGAAGCAGCTCTCTCTTTTCCGGTGGTCAGCAAGTCAGGTAGGGCGGACTCCATCCCCCGGCCTCAGGCCGGGGGAGGCCTGAGGGGGTCTTCCCTGGTTTTTTTCCCCTTTTGCCTGCCTCCGGCACATTCCAGCATTCCTGCCGCGGGGGCTGGAGCCCAGCGGGGCCGTTCCCTGCTGTGAAAAACGAGCCAAGAAGCCNGGACTTCCCAAGGAAGATGAGGACAGACTATTTATGAGTGTTAAACTGACTGAAATGTCTTAGTTTTGTTCTTTTGCATTAATAGTAAAAAAGCAAATGGTTTGGTGGGAGGGAGAGGTGTCATGAAGAGTTTTGTTTTAGTTTGTTTTTATTTTCTTTTCTTTTTAGTTATTCTTAATAAACTTCTTTCTTTATGCATTCTTGAAGTTTGAGCCTGTTTGCCTTCTCTTGATGCTATCTCACAGCATGAAAATGAGTGAACTGGCAAATTGCCAGTCACTAAACCCACCACGCTCAGTGGTACATTAGCCAGGAAACATTCTAAACTGGAAAATTCTAGATTGGCGAACCCAAACCACTACAATCATACAGCTGGATTCCCCAAATTCAAAAGTGTGCTAAAACAGGTGATCAAAAATCAAAGCCCACTTTTTCTTAGTAAGTCAAGCTTAAGTGACAAATATGAAAAATATAAGGAGAAAATAAAGAAAAAATGTGTACTCCAATGGAATGAAACATGCAAAATAACCATATATTTTACAAGTAAAATTAAGGAAAATTAAATAAAAAATATTAGCACTTTCAATGGTATCAGTCCACTTTCTCTTCATGTAGAAAAAATACTACTTCAATGAAAAATACTAAATTAGATATAGACCTTAATACACATCAAGGCAAAGATACAAAGCTAATTGCTTCATTTATTTCATGGAGTATTCCTGAGGTAGGATTAATAGACACTGTTATTCTGATGATACCATAAGCTGCAAATCCCATCAAAACAAATATTGGGAGCTATCATCAAACTAATAAAAGGTATCAAATATTTTACTTTTCATTTTAAAGAAAAGCTGCGTGCCTTTGTGGCATCAGCTTTTCTTAGCTTCCTTGGCTTTCTTAACTTAACTTGGCTTTACGTGAATGTCAAATAGGGTTTTTCCCCATCTGATAAATTGAGGTCTTCATCAGAGATGTCTCACACAGTTTTAACATCCGCAGTTGGAAATTTTCCTCTGTGTTTGGATAACACATGATACTTTAGGTGCTTCCTCTGCCAAAGCAAAACCTTCAAAATAAGCTGTGACAGAGCTCACTTAGCAGGAGCTCCTGTATTTTGAAATTAGCATGTGCAAAGGAAGCCAGTGCCACAAACAACTGATTTCAGCTTTATGGGAAGGCAAGGATCAGCCTCCTTGCTGCAGGAGCTAGCAGAATGGCACGAGCTGCCCATGGTGAGGGAGTTAGGGATTATCACGCTGAATTTGGCTCAGTGTCCAGGTAATCCAACCCTCCACTGCCTCTGCTCTGCAGTTCCTGCAACCTGAGCACAAAGCTGAACCATCCCGCCATGGAAACAAGCAAAAACCTGCACTGGATTTTACAATAATGTTTTGCAATATTTTACAAATGTTTGTGATGAACTTAATTTCCAAGTCTTTTCATTTGACATAATTTTCTAACTGACATACGTGTTTTCTTCACACGGTTAAAAATTTCACCACCATTATGCACAGAGATGATAGGCCGCCTTTTTTTCAGAAGTACGCTGACCTTTTTCTTTCCTCATCACCCTTTTAAAAACTCGAAATGGATTTTTGAAAGGTCTGCCCCTTCAAATGTGAGCTTGCAGAATTCACACTTCAGCAGACACAAATCCAAAGTATAACCTAATCCTATTCAAAAGGGACCATCTTCCACAGAGACACGCAGATGAGCATTCAAATTCATTAGGAATGTCCCTACAGGTTCTGACAGAAAAGTGCTTTATTGCACAAAAAGGTCAGGAACATAACAAAAGCTTCTGAGGGTCTCTGATCTTCCTCGCATTCACTTCTTTGGTTGTTAATTCAGTATTATTGTGAAGACTTTACCCAGCACAGAAGCTGTTTCTGAATGCCCCCAGGTGCCTGCCTTGCAGTGCAGTTTGGGCACATTTGAGGGGCACGCTCCCAGCAATGTGCCATCGACCTTCTGAAGGCACTGCAATCGTGAAAATGTCTTCTAGACATGCTGCCACTAAAGTATTAAGCACCAGCAGCAATGAACTCGTACTTTGCAGTCCAGTATTTGCTCCTTCTTACTCAAAAATCCTTTTTTTTTTTTTTTTTTCATTTAAAAGTAATCCTGTGTTAAAAATATACATAAGCATCTAAAAGTTTTAGGGCCCAACTCCAGTTGTCATGGTGCACCATGACAAACTGATCATCATCAATTAATGATGATGATCACAATAAAGATGTATTTTGAACTAACTCATCCTTCAAAGCTTCTGAAGTGTAATGACCAATTCTTGCCCACCACACTCAAATATTTGCAAAGTAGAGAGAAAAAGAAATGAACCAAACCACGACAGCTCCTTCCTATCCTTCAAAAAATTCCTTTTTGAATTTGCTACTGTTGCTTCTATTTCACTGCTAGGATACAAATGTACTTTGCATTAACAAATATGTATTGCTTTTTGCTTGGTTATTTCAACCTGAATAGAATAGGCACTGCAGAATATCATTCACAGTTTATGTAGAATATTGATAACAATAATTGATTGCTGGATGTTATTCCAGTTAATGCATAAAAGCAGAAAAAGTAATTAGATGACACACGCTGTCATCTCATGAACAGTCCCAAAATACCAGCTGTGGGGGGAAAAAAATTTAAAAAATAAATCTGGCTCGTAAGTGAATTAGTAGTGTATTAGATTCTATCTGCCTATATATTCATTATAAACTAATGGCAGAGATCCAGACTTAATTGCACTGTGATTAAATATTTATCTTGTTTTTAATGCAGCAAATGGAGCGTGTTGATTATAATGATCAAGGTGTCTCCATCTGGATGCAGCAAAAGATAAAGTTCACCCCCTGAGTGCAAAATGGCTTTTGGGTCATTTCTGCACATTTCCCTCCAATTCTATTCCATACAATTCTTCTATAGGGAAGAAATTTAAGCTGATTGTCCAGCCACCTCCCAACCTTTCTTGAGCTGAATAGCTAGAATATTTTCTGAAAAGATGCAATTTATACTTGATGGATATACAATGTCTTTCCTTAAGAGTCTTAAACTTCTCACCCTAGCCTTTGATGGCAAATTATACCCAAATTTGAGGCATGGTGAATAGTAGCAGGCACTGTAGTGTTTTTACAGAGACTGAGACATGAAAATACTCTAAAAGCTGGGGAAAGTGCTCAATGCACTACAAGACATTTTTCCCAAATCCTCTTCCATTATTTCTCTTCATATCCCTCAGCTTCCAAGGCTAAGAACTTTTTTTGCCCGTTTTCAAGGCTGATTTTCACCTCTTTGTACCCTCTGCCACCTAAATATGTGTTTCAGAATAATGCCCACAGTATTCTTCCCCCACCAGATCTCCCATAAACCTGCTTAGCAAGTGTTGGTGTGAGACCTGCTCTGCATCTCTGCATCACCTTCCACAGGAGGATTTTAGCTTCCCAGGGAACACCTGATCAGTTTACAGAAAATAGATTTTCAAGGCCTTTTCCTCCTCCTCCTCCTTTAAGTTTCCACTCAGGCAGCATCATTGCTGTTTTTCCTCACAGATGATTCTTTTCCTGTCAATGACTTCTCCCAGTCTTTCTGACCGAGCTGTGGCATCCTGTTTGCTACACTCCTTTTGTGATTTACTTTGTCTCATTAAAACCAGATTAATTTTCCAACTTGCATTAGAAATACTTTCCATTTTTATTTTTCAGTTGATTCTGGTTTATATCAAACAGAAAAAAAAATACCCTCTACAAACAGAGAGAATAATTTTGTAAAAACTTTGCTGAAGGACTGCAGACTTGAATTTTTAATGTTTAAACATTCAGAGAAATATTAAATTAGATTTCAGTTGGGATGTCTGGAAGATTTAGTTCAAAAGTGCAGTCCTGACAACACTAATGTCTATGTCTACAGATTCTGCATTGAAATAAACTCTCCAAATCTATTTTACTACATGGTTAGAACAAATCCATGTCTATGTTTACTGCACTAGTAATGGCTTAAGTAAAACAGACCCAGCAATAAAGAAACTATATATTGTTTGGTATCTAATGCAGAACCTCGCTTGCAACTGGGATTTCTGTGCAACAGTGTTATTTTTATCGTTATAATTCTTGTCATCATATATGAAGATGTCATTTTTCATTGTTTCACTGCATTTTAAACTGCCAGTTATGAGGACTTCTCATCCTTTTTTGTCTCTATAATGGGAAAATGCAAAAAAAAAAACCTGCAAAGATTATGTGAACCTTAATTATAACAGCAAATAGAATAAATCCAGTTAGTCCTCTTGCTGAGGATTCCAGTGGGAACTAAAAAATGCCACAGCCTAAACTTAGGCTGTTTATATTTGTATGACTCAGGTCCTAATTACTAGTGCTGCATTAATGACACAGAAAGAGCAGAAGAGAACCTCGGAGTGTGGTTATCCTCAGGACATGAAATATTATTAAAAAGTGATGAAAGTGAATCACTAAATGTGAAATATATATAGTCCAAACAGGCATAAAATTGTCCACAGCAGAAACCAAGGGAAATAGACAAGAGTTACACACCAGCCATTTATTTCCCTGAGGATGTAGGATAGAGGAAATATATCCTTTCCTCTTCCACTTTTTTTTCCCAAGCTGCCATCAAACCCTGCTATTTCCATGTAAAAAACCCCAACCCCGAATCCTATTGAATTCCAGATCCTGTTACTATTCTCCCACTCTTTCTGCTTTCCTAGCTAGACCACTCTTCTCTTTTTTCTCTTCATCTCCCACTCCTGCTCCACATTGGATTTTTTGGTCAACCCAGAAACCTACACTGATTGAGAATCACAGTTAAAAATCACAACCCACGTTTGCAGTCACGAGCCTTCAGTTTGGAAGACACACAGCAGGATCTTGACACTCTGTGATCTCTCACACCTGAGATCTGCTTCCTTTGCACCAGCTACTTCCACAGCACGAACACAAATTAATTGTGATTAACGTGGCTCACATGAAGTCAGTTGCACCTGGATGGAAGCACTGACTTGTTTTGGTGGTTAATGGTGGCAAGCCCTGCACAGCAATACTGCAGGTTGGTGTTTTCTGACAAGCAATGCCTTAATTTGGAATTCCTGCTTGTGTCATTTCACACAGTGTAATAGTTTTTAATAAGCAGTTCAAGTACAGCTCTCAGCACAGGTAAATTTTGCCTTCCAGGGCTGGGGCTTGAGCTGCAGCACTCCCTGGGGAAATAATTTATTCCTTTAGGGAATGGCATGGCAGACTTACACTGGACATCTTGCTTTATGGCCCCTAAAAGAGCCAAACAAGATTAAAGTGATAAAAAGGTGTTACTGTTTATTGAAGGTCCTCCAGGTGCACTTATGGCCAAAAGCACATGTGATACAGGGCTTTGACACTTCTATCAGTTTATCAAATTAGCATAACTGATGAGAACCCCCAATTAGAAGTACATTTAATGTGGTAATCCCTCCCTTGTTTTGGCGTCCCACGGAAGAAACTGTAGAATTACACAATAATACCCTACAGAGCTACAAACAGATGAAAAAAATATATAAAAAGCAAAAATCTTTTGGCATCAGAGCCACAGAGCCTTTCCTGGTGTCCACTCTCAGCTGTGTCATTGGTAGCTCACTAAGACACATCCAACTGTGGGGCTCAAAGCAGTTTGAGGCAAAAAACTTATTTTGAATTTCTTAGGTCGTTATATCGTATTGCCAGTATTGTGCTAGAAAAGCTTGAGATGGAAACAAGACCTGATGAGAAACACATTGCTTTACACCTTCTCTCCCTGCCCCTGCTCACAGGAGGTTAGAGCAGAACACACACCTGGCAGGATTTTTGATTTGTGTTTTGTTTAAAAAAAAAAAAGAAAAGCCCAGCATTACTGCTTTGCAGAAAAAAAAAAAAAGTGGCAGAAATATTTTGTCATTTAGGAGGCTGGATTTAAAAATAAATTTGAGACATTTTTGGTCAACATGGAAAGATATTGAAATACTCTCACTTTTTCCCTTAGTGTATATTAATAAATAAACTGTTCTGCAGTTTGAACAGGATAAAATTCTGTTGAAAAGTTGAAACTAATGAAATTCATGAATAACTGTAACACTGACTTGTAATATTACTGTAGAGTATTAATTCGTGCTTTGTTAAAATACAGTGCTGTAGGCAAATTTAATACATAAATCTTTACCCAGACCTTTTTGTTCTTTGGCTGTGCCTTCTTCATTGTAGCTATTGCAGCCATTCCAATAAAACTTCAGGAATTCCAAGGCATTTCTCAGGTTATTTGACACAAATAACTTTCAAAGCATATAAAGGTAGACTTCATGTTAACATATTCTTAGTAATAGTCAACTGGACATTCATGGGAGCATGTTACAATTACAATTACAATTGTGTTCCTAATTGGAGCATATTACAATTTCATAATTGTTGTTTTTATCCCAACAGTTGCCACACAGCCACAACTCCCATGGCAGGCAGCTGAAGTTGTGTCTTGAATAAGAACAGGACTGGGAAATCTTTTGGCCTTTTACTTATCTTCAGTCACTCTGATAATTTTCTTTTAGCATTTTATTGCTTTACAGTACTGTGGATCTTATCTAAATCTTCTTGCCACAATTTTGTTTTGAAGTCACATGGCATTTATTTGTAAGGAAGACTACTGCAGACAACAGTTTTATAGAAATGAAAAAAAAAGAGAAGAGAAAAAAAATACAAAAATAGTTTTTTTCCAAAATAAATTCTTAACTACCACAAATGTGTATATATGATTACTCAATACACAGACAGCTGAATGCCACATATCATTTTTTGTCAAGCCTAATAAAGGACATTCATGCTCTCAGGTAAAACACAGTTTACCTAAAAGATTGCTAGTAGAAAAAAGCAAAGTGCACTTTAATTGCATTTGTAAAACTTCAAAATAATATACAACAAAAAAAGAATCTATTCCATTTCTAAAACAAATAAAAAGAGGAAGGTTTTGCAAACATATGGAAAGTCAATATATGAGTAAAAATGATGTGAATAAAATGGTACATGTTTGTTACTGCAAGAAATCATCCAAGTTGCTGTATGTGTGCAGAAATCCCCATGGTCCTGTCTGAGTGAACTCGTTCAAGCCTTTGCTTGATATTTCCATGCCTCTAAAGCAATTTATATTCTCTTTATGATAAGAAATACCTGTGAATTTTACCTGTTATGTGGTTTCACTGATACAATTTAAAAAGGGCTGTTTAGTCTTGCCCAATATTTCACTAAAAACAATATTTCACAAGCAACATTTCACTAAAACTGTTTCGTCAAAAAACATTTTCATGTTTTTTTAAATAATAAGGCCAAATCTTCCTTCAACATTTTTTTCTCTGTTCAAGCTACAACAGACTTAAAGATCTCAAAATACAATATACAATACAATAATGTACAATGTTCACATCTTTCCCTGATTACACAATCAGCCTGAAAGGAGGCTGAATTTAACAGAAGTACCAAATTCTCTCAGTTCAGCCATGCTCTCTCTACTTTGCCACCTGGCAGAGAGCTTTCCTTGGCACTTCCTCCATGCTTTCTTTAGCAGCCATCTAACCTGCTTAAGCTTAGGGTTTTTAACACTCTGATATAATAAAATATTAAGTTCTGAAAAGGTGTGGTTGTAACAATTAGTAATTTTCAATTACATTTGTATTTATTTTCATTAATATTTTTTTCTGCTTTGAACAGGAGCAGCTCTTCTACAAACAGGTCATTATTCAATATGTTTTTTGCCTCCTGAATTGATGTGCAACACAAAGCCTTGGCAACTAAAAGTGTCTTAAATTTGCACTGTAAAGGAGTGAAATTCCTTCCTCGGTATTCTTTATGTTTTCACAGTCAATCCAGTGCTTTAAAGAGGGTCATAAGACTGTTCAAATCCAAAGTAAGCATAAAGAAAGCCTCCTTGTGATGCTATTTTTTTGATTAGAGTCCTTTCCATCAGGCTTGTTAACCTGCTACTAAATCCTCAACCAACCATTAATCCTGCTTGCTTTGCTTTCATTAGTATTTGCTTATTTTTATTTCACTTTCCATGTATCTAATGACAGGATGGGAATCTTTAGTGAAACTTAATCCCAGCATTTTGCCAGAGAAGACAATTTCCTCACCTTCACTCCAACTTTCAAAGCACATTCCCACCAAATTCCCCTTCCTACTGGGAGCACACATGCCACTGCATGGCAAGACAGACCAAGGAGCTGAACCACGTGAACGCTGGCCCTGTCAGGGATGGAATTTGAAATAATGACAATTGCATTACGGATGAGGCCCTTTCAGCTGGAGCAGCTCCACACCGAGCTGTGCAGGGCTGGCACGGGCACAAAGGAGAGCAGGAGAGGTGTGCTGGGAGAGGGATCAGGAATGTGTGAAGGGAACAGCCCTTGCAACAGCAGCCAACCCCATGCAGATCATCCCACTGCTGCCTTTCTCTCTGCATCCCTGCAATCAGACCTGTCGGAATCCAGGGCACAGGGAGTGTTTTCTGTGTGTTTTACAAAGCCCTGACTCTCAGCAGGACACTGTTTTTAACCTTTGTCCCAGGGAAAAAATTGCCAAGGCTTTGGGATGAGTTGGAGAACACAGGTGTGAACTGGGTATGTAGCAGTAGTAGTAGGAATCTATCACAGGGTGAAGAATTTAGGATTTTAGGATTTTGTGTGAGAGTGAATGGAAGGCGAGATGGAGGATTTGGGGTGTGGTTTCCTTTCCTTCTTGTTCCTTCTTCATTTTCTGTAGTATTGGTGGCACAAAGTCATTGGTTAGAGATGGTAGCAGCATGATTGTTACGTGTGGGGATCAGCAGAAGTTATTGGTAATAAAGTAAAAACAAGATACGTGTTAAAAGGTAATTGGGTCAAATATCTTTAAAAGACCTTGGTTTTGGGTATCGAGGGTCCATTTTGCGCCTTGCTCCTGTCGTGCTGAGTCTGGTGTGGACAGTATATCAACCTCAAGATAAGAAAAGAATAAACAATAACCTGAAGACCAAGAATCAGTGAGTCTCGCTCGTTTTTCATCCCTGGCAAAGAACTCACGGAAGGGAATCTCCTTCAAGGGCCCTGGAGGTAGGTTCCCAGCAGTGTGTGGGGGAAACAACAGCCAGAAAGCCCCCAACAAGACCCACTCCCTCTGTGCCCATGCTCAACTCATTAATCCCATTTTTTTTTGCCTGTCAGCTTCGTTCCCCAAGAATTTCCCATCTTGGTTTTCAGCACTTCTCGGATTAAAATCTGTCCTTTCTAGCAGCAGAGCATTTTGTCAACTCTCCTCTGTCACGTTTAGCCTTTTCACAAAATCCCAGCATCACTGGGGTTGGGAAAAACCTCCAAGAGAAGGAGTCCAAACCCGTGACCAATCCCAGCCTGCCAGACCAGACCAGAGTATATCCAATGGTTCCTTGAAGTGGTTCACTTCCAAAACACCGTGTCTTCCCCCAAAAATGTGCTCTTTTTGTACAATTCTCCTGTGTTTCAACTCTACTTGTCGGGAGCACAGAGCACTCAAGGAGCAACAGAGTCCACTGAGATCCCTGCAGCAACAAGAACAGTAGCTCCTTCATCTTCTCATTCCTTCTCCATTTTCACAGGAAGAAGAAATAAATACCAAATAATAATCTTTGGTTTTTTTTTTATTCACTTCTCTTAGCTGCCTAGAGCTAGAGCTCATACTGCTCGTTTTATCCATCCTGGCAAGGACTAGACACCTGCAAAACCTCTTTTTGGAGAGCACTGCTTCCCAGATGGGAGCAGCTGCACCTGTGTAAAACTACCCTGTTGATACAGACCTGGTACCAAGAGACTGTGTATTCACCTGGTTTCATAAAATCATGGAATTTGGGTTGGAAGGGACTTTAAATATCACCCAGTCCCGCCCCCTGCCATGGCTAGGGACATCTTCCACTGAACCAGGTTTCCCAGACCCCTTTCCAACCCAGCCTTGAGCTGATTTCAGTCTGGGGCAGATGCCTGGCATGAGAAGCTCCATCTTGTAAAACTTCTGCCTCAAAATCCAGGTAAGAAAGGGAAAAGCAGACAGAAGGAAAAGTTCATGGCATAAATCAGTATCCGGTTTAGGGGAGACCCTATATCCCACTTTATTTGTACACTGGGATGAATATTTTGTATTCAAATACCACTCTCTGAAACTATGCAGATTATGGAAAAAATGCCCATGAATGAGTTTCTCAGACAGCTGCCAGCACTGCGGGCTAATTTCAAACTCCTAGTTCCTTTTTTTGTCCATCTTGAAAAGAAATGAGCGATTTTGCCAAACTGTGTTATTTTTATAATATATGGATGGACAGTCACTAAGGGATAGGCTAAAAATACGAATTAATTTTCACTCCTGACCTAAGCAAGATTTCCAGCTTTTAAATGCGACAGGCTACTCTAATAGCCTTCAGTGCCACCTGGCATCTAGAACTATTTTTACTGCATAAGCCTCATTTCCATCAGAATGGGGTTCAATATGACCTTTACATAATTTTCTGGTTTAGTCCATATTTTGCTTGGAATAGACGGAAAAGTAATTAGCAAGCTTGCTCCAGGCACTGGAAAAAAAAATAAAATATGCAGTTCGAGAAGAAAAAAGGAAAAGGAATTGCTACAAATGCGTAAACCAAGTTCAGCAAGACAGTAAATCTGTGGTACACTCCCTGGGGGAATGGAAAATCCTTTCCCTTAGAATAATTCTGAAAGATGATTTTCCTCTTAGAAATGTGTGAAATGGATGAGCTTTGAAAACCACAGCAAAATCACTGTGGCCCCAAAGACAGCCTGGCAGCTGTCACAAAACCACAACTCCAGATCCTGCTGTGCAGTGGGCAGGAAACTGAAGTCCTTGAGACTTGACCAGACACATCCTTGATGCTTTGAGGGTGACATAGAAAGGAGATTAAATGTGTCACATGCTTTTATTTTTAAAGTTTCATTTCAATAACCAGTGGGGGAAAAAAAAAAAAAAAGAGAGAAAAAAAATCTGGTTTGGTTTTCCTCTTCTGATCATCAGGAAATCATAAAATGGTTTGGGTTGGAAGGGACATAAAAGATTATCCAGGTCCAAAACTCATGACAGTAACCATTGAATAAGGCACTTCTCTTTTTTTTTTTTTTTTTTTTTAATTAATAACAGCCTCTTGGGCATTATTGTCACGGAGAAGAGAGACCCTTTGTGAAATCCAATTTCAAACCCACATCAGTTAAGTGTTTTAAGGACAAACACATGGTATAGTTATATATAAGGGTATAAGAATAATTTTCATGTAAATACTATATCATTTCAAGTCTCAATTTCATTCTCAGAGAACCAAGGAGATGTGCCCAGAGCTTTGACTAAGTGATGAGCAGGGCAGCTCCAAATGGCAAAAGCATTTTCTGACATGAAGCAAGGAAAGAAAAGGAAAAATTGATTACAATATTCATCTGTTCAAGAAAAGACATATCTAATACTTGAATTATAGAATTATAGGCTGGTTTGGGTTGGGAGGAACCTTAAAGCCCACCCAGTGCCACCCCTGCCATGTCAGGGACACTTGCACTGTCCCAGGCTGCTCCCAGCCCCAGTGTCCAGCCTGGCCTTGGGCACTGCCAGGGATCCAGGGGCAGCCACAGCTGCTCTGGGCACCCTGTGCCAGGGCCTGCCCACCCTGCCAGGGAACAATTCCTAATTGCCAAGATCCCATCTAAATCTACCTATTTTTAAGCTGTCTAAATTAAAATTATTTTAAACTAATATAAATCTGTCTGAGGCTGGTGCCAAATGGAGCCCTCCTACCTTCCACTTTACATCGTTGCAAAAAATCAAAACCACGAAAATTTGATATTCTGGATATCAAAGTAATATTAAACTGCTACATGGGATTTTAGTAATACTATATCTAGTGTTTTAAATCTAATAAAAAAATTACAATCCAGTACATTTTTAAATGCAAATATATTCAGACAGAGAAAACTAATTCTTTCACAACACTTTCATAGTACAAGTTCCATCCTGTTGTTTGGGTTTTTTTTAAACTCTACATGTCTCATGAACAATTTTATTTCTGAGGATCCAATAATTCCAGCAGAAATACTCTCCTAAGAGTCATCAAGGCTATGCCCATCAAGTCAGCTTTGAAATATCAATTGACCGAAATAATTTAGATTACCTTTAATTTTTCATCTTTTAAAATCAATTTTCTTTCTGTAAACATTTTTTTTTTTTTATTCTGTGAATAAAAAGACTAACACCAAGGCAATATGTTTTGGTGCCCCTCTTTAAAAAGTTTTTTTTTAAACACGGGAGATCCAGGGAAGAAAACAAGCCCCAGAGAAACCTGGAGTTCCCCTAGCAGAAACAAAATAAAGCATGTAACTTGTGTTTTGATTTTTTATTCTGGAATTTAGATTTCAGGTATTGCTTAACAACGTGCTCCTAGAGTAAGGGTAATAGGTAAGGGTAAACTCTTAATAGTTTTAGATCTCTATTTCTCATGACTTTTTGATAACTGAAAATACAATGTCTAGTACAACTTTCATCCTGGAACTTGTGCTCTTTCATTCTAATTGTTTTCTAAAACTCCATTACTTTCCTTTAATGAAATAAACATTTCTATAGATTTTTGCAGCAGAAGTCTCTTTCATTTGATATGGCATTTTCAACTTTTATTCTTTCTCAAAAGTGATTTCCCCTCCCTCCCCCCATGTTATTTACTTCTCTAGGAAAAACATACTTAAATAACTTTGGTATACATTGAAATTCTAAATAAAGAGGGAACAGATTAGATATCACATGGAATTTTGGAAGAGTAATATAATTTTCCAGGGGGAAAAATAGATGCACAAATATTAAATTTGTATGCAGCTTACATATTCTGCTACAAGGTTGTTGAAGGGATTATTTTTTAGTAATTTCTTTGAAGAAGGAGGCCCTGTCATGTACAAATCTTTAATCTCTACAACACCTAAACTTAATTAAGACAATAACAAAACTCACACTGTAAAAGAGCTTTTATTACCATGAAACTCTAAATGTGTTTTCATATGTTACACAGATGGAATGCAAAGATGAAAAATGCCAGTTTCCTAAAGCATTATGATGGAAAAAAAAAAAAAAATCAATGGCAGAGCCAAGGAATGGCTCCAGTTAAGTGATGATCTCAAAGGATTTATTTATTTATTATTTAT
>VXAX01005710.1:13791-38475 GCA_013399835.1 Leptocoma aspasia
AAAAAAAAAAAGAAAAAATACATGATATTCACGTTCTTGGAGGAGTTGTGTGTTCCATCTGGATACTGCAAACCTGTGAATCCTGTCCAAATAACTCCTGTGTTCTCCTTGCTTGGTTTTTGTGCATCTTGTCAGTTAAATGTACCCGAGAGCTCCCGAGGCAGGAGCGTGAGGGCGGCTCGTGCCCGTCACAGCCAAGGGATGCCCTTGGGAGATGCTCCCATGGAGCATTTGCTCCCTGATCAAACCCCAGCAGCCTGGAATTCTGTCTGGGATGGCTCAAAGGTCGGTGTTGGCAGGAATTCTGTAGAATTCCCATGGAAATGTGTTTTGTCAGGTCGGAAGTGAGCAGGCCTCAGAGCTCCGGGCCTGGTGCTGGCACTGGGGGCACTGGGAGATGCTAAAAGGCTCCTCTCCCTCTTAATTTCGGTGTTTCTATGGAAACAGATCCTGAGCAGGAATAGTTTTTTCCTGCTTTTTCTCATCCTGGTTTCGTCAGTGGGAAAAAGTGAAACTTGGGATGAAAGCCAGGGCAGGCGGCGGTGGGTGTTGCTGTGGGAGCAGAACCAGGTCCTTGCTGCTCACGTTCCTCTTCACTTCCAAATCAAAGTACGTGGCAATAGGGATTCCAAAAGCTTCAGTTCTTATCTGGGAGAGGATTCCTGAATTTTATTCAAAAAGTGACTCGTGTGACTGTGACTTCAGGCAGAGCATTGCCACCAGCTGGAAGGGAAGGAAGCTGCAGAGTTTTCCAGATCTCTCCTAACAACCAGACCCGGAACACCTCTAGCTTGGGTTTCAGGAATAAAAACCCAAGCTCTGAGCACTGTGCCATTATGAAAATAAAATATTCTTTTTGGGAAAGAGAATTTGGATGAAAAGAGTTCAGGGCCTGGCCTGTGTTTGTCAGGGAGATGAAAACCAGCAGCTTTTTGCTGTCTGAGGCATTTGGGTCTTGTCTTCATCACCACAAGACGTGCAGGATAAGGAGGTGCAAGCTGGGGGTGAAAGTTGGGAGGAGAAATCCCTCTACAAGTCATCAGTGAGCAGCTTCTTGGCAATAAAAACTTCAGGAATTGTTTTCCCTTTGGTGATAAACTTGGAAGTCTGGACGTTGAGTGCTTGGCTGGAGAGGGACCTGGACCTCTGGGGGCTGCAGGACCTGATGTATCCAATGGATTTGGTGCTTTTGAGTTATTTCTAAAACTCCTGGTGGCTGTCACTCAGTGTCACAGCAGGGTCACAGGTTCCACTATGCTCCAGGTGTTCCTTGTCTTTACTCCAAGGTGTCTCCACTAACGGATCACGGTTTGTTTCATGCCTGTCTTGGTGAATCCTTCAGGCCCAGCTATGCCAGAACCTGGCAGAAATGAGGAATAACTCCAAAAATTTAGGCTGTTACTGGTCAAACTGGGCTGAACCTCTGGCTGTGTCCAGAGGGGAGAGAGTGAAAAGGGAAGGAGGATGGTGAGCACGTGGACAGGTTCAATCCCAAACCAAACAGGAGAGTTTCTCACAGGTTGGCTTGGGAATAATTCCCTTTTTGGGAGATTACTCCTCTCTGTGGTGTTCAGGGACAAAGAACAGAGCTCAGGAAGAAGATCTGTCCTGATATCTGTGACAGGAGGGAGAGCTGGCCTTGCCCTCCTTGTCACCCTGAGAAGGGAAAGCAGAACTGTCCAAGGGTTTTGAGTCTTTTCCCAAATCTCCCTATCCAGAGCTGGGCTAGAGATGGGATCTAAGCTGGGTGTAACTCTTAAGTTCAGCACCTTGTCATGGTCTTCTTCAGCAGCCAGCTCTGCTCTGTGTGCCTGGTCCCATCTCTCAGATCAAAGGGAGACTTCTGTAGAAAAATCTCTGCTGCTTTAGTCACGCAGAAAAGAAAGAGTTAAACTTTATTTTTTTCCCTTTTTTTTTTAGGGGCCTGCCTTGTTGTAAGTCTTGGTATTTAAAATTAATGAAGAAAATGAGAAAATAATGTGGCTCGGATTACTCCTCCTCAGCTGTCTTGCTTTTTCTGGCAAATTGTTGCTTGTAGACGTCTGGCATTTTATTTCTTTTTGGGATTTTTTTTTTTTAAAGCATTGACATCTCTCATCATGCTCTATATAACTCTTTCTCGGGAATTATGTGACGGGTGGATGGCCCCTCATTCCTGGTGCTGCTCCTCAGGGCATCCTTTTGCAAAGCCTTTCTCCCCCTCTTCCTTCCCTCCTCCAGCCTGTGGGCGTCTGACTCAGAGAGCTGGAGACTCATTCTGAAGTTTTCACGTGCAGCTTCTCATCAATTAACTTGTGACTCAACACATTAGAAAAGATTTGTAGTCTTGCTTTTGCTTTCCCTGTTTTTGATGCCTCACGGGTGCGCGGCAGAATTCCTTTGGAGACGGTAGCATTTGTGGGATAGATCAAGTTGTTGATGGTTGCCCCATCCCTGGAAATGTTCCAGATCAGGTTTGGAGCAACCTGGTCTAGTGGGAGGTGTCCCTGCCCATGGCAGGGGTTGGAATGGGATTTTAAGGTCCCTTTTTTTAAAGGATTTTTTTTTAAAGGATTTTTTTAAATCCCCTTTTTAAAAAGGGATTTTAATGGGTTTTAGGGTCCCTTTCCATCCAAACCAGTCTGGAATTCTCATTGTAGGGCTAAAGAAGGTTCTGGCACCAGACCCAGGCTTGAAAGGAAAAGATCTTCTGGAAGCAGCGAGGCTCTTGCATGAGTGCAGCTGCAGTGGTGGGAACTCCTCTGCCCATATTGTCCTGCTCAGCGGGGTTGGCCATGCCCCCCAAATTGTCCAGGTCACAGTCCTGGCACTGAGCTGGCTCTGCCAGTGTGGTTGGGTTGGGCATCTTCCATCACGTTGGATTGAGTGGCTTCCACCATGTTGTGGAGGGCATCTTCCATCACGTTGGGTTGGGCATCTTCCATCATGTTGGGTTGGGCATCTTCCATCACACTGAGTGTCATCCATCACATTGGGTTGGGCATCTTCCATCACATTGGGTTGGGCATCTTCCATCATGTTGGGTTGGGCATCTTCCATCACACTGAGTGTCATCCATCACATTGGGTTGGGCATCTTCCATCACATTGGGTTGGGCATCTTCCATCATGTTGGGTTGGGCATCTTCCATCACACTGAGTGTCAGTCATCCATCACATTGGGTTGGGCATCTTCCATCACATTGGGTTGGGCATCTTCCATCATGTTGGGTTGGGCATCTTCCATCACACTGAGTGTCATCCATCACATTGGGTTGGGCATCTTCCATCACATTGGGTTGGGTGTCTTCCATCATGTTGGGTTGGGTGTCTTCCATCGTCTTGGGTGTCTTCAATCACGTTGGGTTGGGCATCTTCCATCACGTTGTGTGTCTTCCATCATGTTGGGTTGGGCATCTTCCATTGCATTGGGTTGGGCACCTTCCATTGTGTTGGTTTGGGCATCTTCCATCACTCTGGACGTCTTCCACCATGTTGGGTTGGGTGTCTTCCATCATGCTGGGCTGGGTCTTCCATCAGGTTGGGTTGGGCGTTTTCCATCAGCCATGGGTCCCAATTCCCACATGTCCCACGTGCAGAAGGTCCAACCCCTCCAGCTGCCAGACTTGCAAATGAGGAGGTGTTAACGAGCGTGAAGGCTCCTGGCAGCAGCTCCTCAGTTCTCCTGAGCTTTGGGAAGTGCTGGGTGTCCGGAGCAGGAGGGACAGGGCAGGGCCATGGTGACCATCCCAGAAGGAGACATTTCCAATGGATTTGTCCCATTCCTACAGCCACGCCTGAGCTCCTCAGAGGGGACCTCCCTCCTGGTGAACTTTAAATGTCCATAAAACCCCCAGGTTTGTCTTTCTTCCACTTTGCACTTTAGGAACAGTTGGAAAACTGAAGGAAAAATTGTTAAATTGAAGCAATTGAGTTGAGCATCCAACTGCAAGCCCAGGGCCAAACCTCTGACAGGAAAAACAACTCCAAACCCTCCTGCACCCCAAATAAGTCCAATAAAAGCTCCAAAGTTAATCTTTAACTTGAGCTCGCAGGATTGGGGTCATTAAAGTTATTAAAATCCAGTTGTTGGAGGGCTGGGGGACTCCATAAAGGAATCTGTGGCTCCGGGAGGAATTTTGCCCGGGAGGATTTCCTGGTTAATGCAGCTGTTGAGTGGCAAATTGCTTTGCTGGCTGGGCCAGTGCTGGGATGCTTCCACATGGAATTGCTGCTGCTGCTGGAGATGAAGGCAAAGAGTGGGAAAAACCCCCAGTAACTCAAGCCCTGTGTGGGATTCAGGCTCCTGGTGTGCTGTCCCAGCTATAAATATTAAACCTGGATTTGGGATGGGATTTCAGCGTGGCCTCCTGGCTCCTCTTCCCAACCTCATCCATCTCCAAGCCAGAGGGGTGGGCTGCAGGATGCTGCTCTCCTCTCCTTATCCATATTTCCTCTCCTTCCATTAATCACTCTAATGGCAAACTGGGGGAAAAGGAGTTTAAAAATCCCTATTTATCCGTAGGAATACATCAGAACCAGAGCCAGCCCTGCCCCACAATGCCTGGGGGGTGGAAAAGCTCTGGATTTTGGGATCTGGGGGATGAAAGATCCCACACTACTCCGTGTCTGCAGGGAGGTGGCTTTCCAGGGTCACAGAGTGCTGGATTTATTCCTTTGAGGGCTCTAAACCCTCTTTGCAAGGGGCACGTTTGAGTTATGAGTTGCAACTCCACCGAGTCCCCCCGTCTGGGCAGAAACGATCCCCCAGCTCATTGTAAATGCAGGCAGGCCTGCAGTAAATGGGATTCAATTAGCAGGAAAAAGCTTGGAAAACCAGAGTTTCTTTGCAGTTAGGAAGGCTGGAAGAGGGGGAAGAGGGCAAGCCTGGGGTTGCTGAGCCAGACGTGGTGCCTGATTCATGCTGCACTGGGGAAGCTGCTCTGGTTTGTATTAAATTTTAGATTATGTAAGGTTGGAACTGAGTCTGACTGGTTTAAGTTGTACCAGGCTGAATTTTGAGTCCCAGCTCTGATAACTTTAAACATTCCTTGCCAGGCTGCAGAGCACTCTCCTGTTAGACAGGAGATATCACCTGGTAATCTTTCCCTTCAGGAGAAAATTCATCTATTAAACCAAAGTTTTGCACTATAAAAATGTATTTGATGGGTTTTTTTGAGTGGACAACAAGGTTTTTCAACTTGCCTACACTACTGTGGCTGTCTCATCCCTGAAAGTGTGCAAGGCTGGGTTGGACAGGGCTTGGACAACCTGGGATAGTGGAAGATGCCCCTGCCCATGACAGGGGTGGAACTGGATGGGCTTTGAGCTTTCTTCCACCCTAAACCATTCCATGATTCTACAATTCGGAGTTTTCACTGAAAACACAAACACTTCCAGCCAATCCTTTTTATAAACCCCAAAGTAATTTCATTTATTGGAAGGCCTTTTCAGAGAGGGGGAAAAAAAAAAACATTGGAAGAGTTTTGCTGGCTAAACCTGAGAAAAAGTCTGTGTTACCTAATTCCCTTGCCGGAAAGTGTTTAGTTCCACAAATGCAAATGTGCCGGCGCTGCAGGTGTGTGAGGGGGTGATAAGTGCTGTTCACACACTTAGCAAAGCAATGTGGAAATAAATGACCACATTCCCGATTATTTGAAACTCCTGACGGATTCCTTATGGAAAGGAAACAGCCAGTCCAAATAGACTCAGCCCTGAACTTGTGTGTAACAGATGAAACTCGGCGACGCGCTCCAACGCGCGGCAGGAAAACGCAAAATCCCGCGCTTAAAGGGAAAAGTTCCAACTTTTTGGCCAGGACTTCTAACAGTTATTGCACAGTGCTGGTGTCCTTCCTTTTCCCATCCTGTCCAGGCTGCTGTGATGGATGCACCTCATTCCCAGGCGGAGAGCATCTCCAGCAGGAATGAAATCCCCCCGTACTGGCGGAGCGCAATCATTAGGCTGATTTTCCTCCATAATGAGGTGTTGTGGAGTACAGCTCCATTGAAAAGCCTTTAAATAATGTTAGCATTGAATATAATAACCTTCCAGGGAAATCAAATCCCTCGCTGCCTCTGGCTCTGCCTCTGAAAGGGAATCAATTTTCTTTGCCTGATAGCTTTCCCCAGCACTTAACACGGATGGGGGAAGGCACTCATTGTGAGGGTTGCCCAGGAATTGCCTTCCGAAGGTCAAATCTTGGGGAGAAAAATGAAGGAAAAGAAAAGAAAACAAGGTTTGGTGACCCCTATCCTGATGGGAAGGACCTGCTGCAGCTGCTTGGGTGGGGAGAGGGGCTGGAGTGCTCATGGTAGGGTTTGCTTGTAGGTTTTAATTATAGATACAATGAGTCTGTGTTTGTGTCTTCCTTAAAATTCCAATCAGGAAGGCAATCCCAGCCTGGATTTGGGCTCGGTGGCTGTTTGGGTGTCCCTGGTTGAGCTGCAGCCTCCTTGGCTTGCACAGTCCGAGCCAGCTGGAGCATCCAACACGTCGCTTCCCTCGCTTTGGAGACAAAGCAACGCAAGGAATAAATCCAAAAATCCCCCATTCCTGGCTGGCTGCTCCGTGGCTTTGCAGGGAAATTCCCAGCAAAGTGCAAAAGCAGGGAGCCCTTTAATAACAACACACTTAATTCCCTTCCTCGTGGAGCATCCGTGTGGCTGTTCCCTGGATTTGCTCTGCTCCGCAGCTGTGCAAACCAGGAATGAACATTTTGGGGTGAAACCAGGAGTGCTCAGGCCACTCTCAATTCCTACAGCCCCCAGGAGGTCAGGATGGATGAGCTTCCAGGGATAACAGGAGGCAGGATTTGGGCCAGGATGGATCCTGTGCAAAATGCAAAGCGCAGGGATTGTGCAGGACAGGGAATGAAACGTCAGAGTGGGGCTTCAGGGGCTGAGGGGGAACATTTCCCAGGAAAATCCCACTCGGAAATCGTTTTCCCCATAAAATCCCAACTGCAGAGTGTCACCATAATGCGCCCTAATGACAGGGAGGGGGGGGTGGAATTTTAGAAAGTGGTTTTAAAAAAGCTCTGGAATCCATCTGGATTCTCTTAGGAACAAGCAAAACCCCATCAGGGACCACTTCAAAGCCCATTTCCTCCTGCTTAAATTCTCTGGTGCGCGCCTGCTGCTGCATGGACACCGTGCCATTAGCGATGATTTCAGACTCTGCCTAATCTGAGCAAACTGCACAATAGTCCAGGAGTGTTTTCCAATTTGCTGGGAGCCCTGATTCCTGCAGACAGCCTGGCTCAGCTTTGGAGGTGGACACAGGGGGGAATTCACAGCCCTCCTGCTTGATGTCCTGCCCAAAGGCTTTGGAAAATGGAATTAACTGGGGGTTTTTAGGAAGTGTGGCACTGTTATATTTATAATAGTGTCAGGTGTTTTAATGGTGTTGAGCTTTCATTTGAATTTATATTTATATTTATAGCTGTATCTATACCTATATATCTATATCTTTATCTATATCTGTATCTTATCTATATTTCTATATCTATAGAAATAGTGCATATGAATGTATTTTATCTATAGGCCATAAAAATTCATAAGGAGAGGTTTATACCCCCTAAAACTTTGCTAGGCCATTAAATTCATATGGGGGGGACTTTAAACCCCCAAAACTTTGCTAGGCCATAAAAATTCACGTTGTGTGGACGCTTAAAGAAATTAGGTTTTCAGGGAGCTGAAGTTGGCTCCTACTGGAAGTAAAGCTGTGTGGATAATGAATTTTTAAAGAAATGAATGGGGCCAAACTAAAAGTAGATTCAAATGAATTTTTTTTTTTTTGCTCTAGGGTCAACATAAATAATTTCCTTACAGCCTAGAGGAGCTCTGGAGGGGAATTTTTGGGGTTGGTTAATCCTATTGATGTTTAGCATCTTTATTTTTTTTCAAGTGGATCGATTTTGCCATCTTGGAACGAGGCATCGGGAGGAAACATTCTGAATCTGCTAAATTCAGAATTCACGTCTCATCCCTCCCAAAACACTGCTCTGCTAATTTTAAATTAATCCCTAAATTTATGCTCCACAGAAGGGAAACAAGTGGCAAGAACAGACTTGAATTTTTGGCAGAGAATTTCAAGCTGCAGCCCTGGGGAGGAGCGGGAAGACGATGGATCCCAGGGAAGCACCAGCGGTGACACCTGGGACACCTTGGAGGGGTTTTTCACATTCCCTGCCCCTTTCCCACACAGATTCAACCTCTCTCCTCGTCCAAACCCCGTTTAGGAAAACAAAGAAAATAAAAACACAGCAGCACAAAGCCTGTCTTGAAATCCGCACAATTATGAGGCCATGCCTTGAAATAATCTGAAATAATCCACTGAAAAATTCCTGTATTTCCAATAAGGTGTTTCAAGTATTATTTCAGACCTGGATATTTGCTAATTCTGTGCAGACAGGAAAAAACAAAACAAAACAAAACAAAACAAAACCAAAAACAAAAACAAACAAAAAAACCCCAAACAAACAAACAAAAGAACCCCAAAAAACCCCAAAAACAAACAAAAAAAAAACAAAGCAGGGATGAGATTTTCCACAGCTCTTTTTGCTCAGTGAAGGGAATCAAAGATGAAACATTCATGATGTGCCACAAATCAATATCAGCCTGGCAAGGCTTTGACACATTTGTACCTTTTGTGAAGGAGTAAAGAGGATGGAAAATACATGGAAAAACAATATTGCAGAGCACAGACACCTCTGTGTGTGACCTGGTGAGCAGTGAGGGACATACCCCCAGCTGGGAACACGCCAAACACGACCTGAAAACAAAGAATTCAGAGCTCAGATGAACCAACTCCCCGTGGGCTCCCTTTTATTAAAACAAATGATATTCGTGTTTTATGGAGTTGGTTTATCCTACAGCTGAGGAGTCAGGTGGTTTTTATTCTCTGGCTTGAGGATACAGGGTTTTATTTGAGTGTCTGAACAGCCAAACCATGGTGAGGGCACGTAGCAAAGCCTCCCGTATCCAGGTTTTTCCGTGGGCACAGCTGGGTGCAGAGTGTGATGCCAGGAAAAGGCCAAGGGACCACGGCAATAAATAAAATGTGGGGGTTTTTAGAACATGTCACTTAAAACATAACTCTTGCTCTGCTGTTTGCTGTTTCCCAGCGTGGCTTTCCACGGCTTGAAATCAGCCGGGGTTGTGACAAGGGTTGGGAGGTGTCGCTCGAAGGTTTTCAGCCTTCTGATGTTTTCATTCTTGTGATAGAGTTCCTCACGCTGTACTTTTGTAAACATGCACATGTTTTTCTAATTGTCCTTTTGATTTTCATTCTTTCTCCTGGGAGGAGAAAGGTTTGATGGCCTTTGTCACTGACCAGTGTGGTTGGAGAGGTGGTGACTTCACCTTCCAATCGATGGTCGTTCCCTAAACTCTATATAATGTGAAAACCAAAATAAAGTTTCTCTCTTCTTTGCCTTCTCTCGGTGTGACTGTGCTGTGTCTCTGCGAGTCGTGTTGCACGTTAGTGAGACAGGGAGGAATTTTTGGCAAATTGTTGGTGAGGTTTGACAAGGGTTTGCCAAAGAACCAAGGGAAATCACTGGGTTTGGCTCAGGTTTGGGCTTGCACAGAGAGCAAGGACACACAAAGACAAGGGCATTTTGGCAAGAGCCAAATCCCTGCTCTTTTGGCCCCGCGCAAACCCCAAGTGGGAGCTGCTGACCATGAACCACCTTTTGGGAACGAGGGAGAGGAGGGAGCAGATCCTGCTGTGCTTGATGGAGGAAGGCAGGGAAGAAGAGCTGTGGGCAGGGTCTCAAATGCTCCTCATTGTCCCATAAACTCTGTTAATAATTTAATTAATCTAGGAAGGATAATTATTTAATTAATTTAGGAAGGATTTCTTCCCTGTGAGGGTGGGCAGGCCCTGGCACAGGGTGCCCAGAGAAGCCGTGGCTGTCCCTGGATCCCTGGAAGTGCCCAAGGCCAGGTTGGAATAACCTGGGATGGTGGATTGGGATGAGCTTTAAGGCCCTTCTCAACCCAAACCATCTGGAATTCTATGATCCTATGATATAATGGAAAAGGTTGGAAAACATTGCAAAGTTTACCCCGTGCCTGCTTTTCTCTTGGGATTTTAATTCAGGGGATTCTGGGTCTTACAGATCTGGTTTGGTGTTTTAAAGGACAGAGAATTCAGGTGGTTGTGGTGTGTGCTGGGAATTTCCAGCATCCCTCACCTCACTGCGACATGAGCGATGCCCTCATTTAAATAAAGCCACGATGGGAAAACGTGATTCTTAGGGAAACCAGGATCTGCGTGGATGGCATTAAGCCCCTCTGATTTACACACATTACTTACAGAAAAATGGAGCCTGAAGAGCCCAGGAGAAAATGAAGGTGTGATTTCCTCAGCTGCCACTCCTGGGCTTGTCCTCTATAATTTCCAAAGGCACAAAACCACTTCAAATTCTCCCACAATCGCCCGTCTTTGTCTGCTGCCGGAGCCGCCTGCGGCTTGTTACGCTCCATCCTCCTGCCTTCCCTGCAGTCTCGGGGCTGTTTAGCCCTGGAATAATGTAATCCAATTTTCTTTGTTGCCATAAAAGCCTTAATTACGGCTTCACGGGATATCGTAATCAGAGCACGTCGGGTTTGCTCGTGTGTCAAAGCTCCAGATCCATCCCTGTCCTGTCGGGAGCACTCGGATGGGCCGGAGGTGACATGAGGTTGGAACCCTGGTTGCTGAGAATTTCAGAGTTTCTGTGCTGCCAGGCACTGACCCCCAGGAGAACACTGCATTTCACCTGAGGCCGTGGAGAAGGCTCCCAAAATGGAATGACAGCACTGGGATTGTGGGTGTGGGGTTTGAATAGAAGTGTGTGATATCACAGGGTGCAAAACTCAGAGTTTAAGGTTTTAGAATACAGTGATATATATAAAGCAAAATAAAAGTTTTAGGGCAGAGGCTGCTCCTTCTTCTTCACCTTTTTCTCCATGGGTTTGGCTGGTGTTGTGTAATTGGATAACAAAGTCCACATTGCAGGCCATGGGTGGTTGGTTATTGGGTTAAAAGTAAAAATAATTTAGGTGTCATTTCTTAATTGGACAGTTTATCCTTCAAAGGCCTTGCAGAGAGAGAGAGACAGGGCTCCACTTTGAGTTTGTTGGAGTGAAGTGCTGCAGAACTCAGGGTGTGTGAGACTGTGATATCGATCAGAACTAACAAACAGCTGAGTCCAAACAGAAACACCACCTCACACATTTAATCCTGACCTGGCAGAAAAAAAGAAGCAAAGACTCCACAACGTGTGGGATGAATTTATCCAGCACCAGTTTTCCTTCAGCAACACAAACTACCAGCTGGCTTGGAATTTTTGCCTTTCTCTCCAGGTGATTGCCGCAGGAATGCAATGATCTCTCATTTGTGTCAGAGCTGATAAGGTCGTTCCGCGTGGATTTTCCCGTTGGCATTTGCAGGAAGAGTTTTCATTTTGCCCAACATTTTGTGGTTGGTGACCTCAGAGTGAGCAGGGGTCACCTGGGATGTGGCAAAAGTCACCCTGGTCACTCACAGCTTTGCTTAATTAACACTGGGCCTGTGTCTGAAGCAAAAAATGAAAAGAAAATAACATTTTTGGATGTTGTCTTGCATTTTCCAGAGAAGTTTTTATCAGAAATACATTTGTATTGCAAAGCTGCCCTTTGCTGGTGTCCTCGTGTGATTCCAAGCCACCTCCCCAGGAGCAGAGGGGATGGCATGGAGCCAGGATTTGGAGGTACCTGCAGCCTCTGGCATTTTTGGGATCAGGAGGATTTTCAGCCCCAGCATGGGCACAGAGAATCGTGGAATGGTTTGGGTTGGAAGGACCTTAAAGCCCATCCCATTCCAGCCCTTTCCATGGGCAGGGACACCTTCCACTATCCCAGGTTGTTCCAGCCTGGCCTGGAAATGGATCCAGTGCCGAATGTTTTCCTTCTGGCTGTGGATTTGTTGAAATTCCCAACATTTTGTGTCCAGCCTGGCTGAAGACAGGAAGCAGGAATGCACTGGGAATGCTGTCCCGGGATGTGCTCCTGCTCCACCTGAACATTGCCAGGCTCTGCTGGGATTGGGCTGGGAGCTCTGGGTGGTTTTCTCTGCTGGAAAAGCAAATTAAATCTCTTCTGTTATTGGATCTTTCCCAAAGTTTCTTTCCAATGTGGCTTCCACAGGCAAAGAACCTGAGCCTGTTCCACCCATCCCATGCCCAGTTTGCCCAGGCTGGCTGAGGGTGGGATTTATCCCCCTGTTAAATGTTCCTGTGGGATTTTCCAAAAGGGCTTCCAATGATGCCCTTTTAAAATAAAAGCCGAGCATAGATTATAGCTCTTTCCCAGGTTTAATCCCTAAATATATTGGGAATTATTTTATTTTCCCAGAAATGCCATTTGCCCGGTGTGTAGCTGACCCGGGGGAGCCCTTTTAGGAATGTCCTTCACAAAGGGAATCCAGCTGGGTGTGAAATGAGCCCTTTTGTCCGTCAGAAACGCGGGATGGGGGTCGGGATCGATACATCCCTGCCTCTGGAATAGCCCGGCCACAGACCTGGCAACAATGGGAAAAGAGGTTCAAAAGATTCCTGCTGGAAGCAGCCAATGGCAAATGCTAATCACCATTTTAGCAGGAGATTAAATTGCTCCTGTTTTAGTGCTTCAGCTGCAGCCCCGAGCGGGAATGGTGCCCTTGGATGTCGTTCCTCTTATCCTAAATCCCAGCTCCATGCAAAGCCAGCCAACCTTTGGAATATTTGTGAGCGAGGCTCTTCCGTGACTCCAAGTGGTGTTATCCATCCTGGGAATAACCTGGCCAAAAAGCAGCCCCTCGTGGTTGGTGTCTGCTCACTGCCCTCAGAGCTTTTTGTCATTTCGACAATTAATTAATCCACGTTTCTCCAACTCCTAATTCCTTGTTTTGGAGTTGTCGTTCATTTTCCTGCAGCTTCTGCTTCTTGCCAGCATTTATGGCCCAATGCAGGAAAGGCAAAGCTCTGTCTCCAGCAGGGAAATTACCCAGCGTTATTTGCATATATGCAAATCGAGTGACTTTGCAGAAATTTCGGGAATGGGAACAGCTTGTGGGGCTGGAAAACTCAGTGTCAGTGGGGGAAAAAACAGGCTGGGATCTCCTTTGCTCCACATCTTCTCTCCATTTGGAAGCCAATCCATATAAAAGCTGCCATAACTGTTTCCTCTGAAAAAAAAAAAAAAAGAGGTTGAATTGTGGTGTTTGTGCTGTTTGTTTTTCTCTGAATGTGGCATTTATTTTCCCATTTTATTGCCTTGCAGATGGAGAAGGTCTCTTTGCACAAAGCATTCACTCAGCTTTGAACCACAGTCTTTGTGCCTTCCCAAGTGGAGCTGCATGAAATTCCATAATCAAATATTCCCAGGAAATGTAAAATCAGCTCCATCACTGTAAATTCTCTACTTACATAAGTATTTTCTGGAGGCTGAAAAGCAGCCTGTAAAGTTCACTGCAGCATTACCAAAATCCATGATTCTGATATTTGGGTTTGATCCTGAAATGCCATCGAGGAGTCGTGCTGGAACTGCTTCATTTTCTCAGGAAAAAATTTCATTTAACAGTGAAAATGGAGGAGTGGATGGATTTGAAAGGGTTTTTCCCCCTCCTGTTTTTTCAGACCAGCAGGAAGATGAGAGCCCAGCCCTTCCCAGAGCTCCAGCCCTTCCCAGAGCTCCATCCCAGCAGTGTCAGGGAACATAAATCCCACTCACAGCCTCATATGGATGTTGCCCCCTCCCTGCTTTATGGTGGATATAATTTAAACCTTCCCAGACTGAATATTCCCAGTTAATTCTCGTTCCTGCCTTTCTCTCTCATTCCTGCTTGTTGGAAATGCATCCCTGCTCCTGCTCCAGCTCCCAGGACAGGGCTCACTGCAGCTGTGCCATCCCTGTACCTCAGGGTGTCCTAAAACCTTTTCCAATTTTATAAAAATTTTCCAGTTTTTTTTTCCAGAATTTTGCTTTGGAAGCTGCCAGCTGAGAGCTTTGCATTGAAGAGCTCAGCGTTTGGGAAAGATTCCCGTTGAAGCATCCCGAATTTCCTTGGCTTTGTTCCTCCCACAGCCTCCCAGGCCTGTTTACTCTGATCCTTTTTGCTCTGGTGTCACGACCCTGCCCTTTCCTTCCTCCTTCCGCGCGCTCTGCTCGTCATTAAATCTCCAGATCGTGAACAAAGTCATTCCTGCTCCCCGTGCTTTTCCCTCGGCTCCTCTCCTCAGGGACACGGGATCTATCCAAGGGCTGCACATCTCTTAAATAACACTTAGGGTAATACTTAAAGAGAGCCATAAATGGAATTGCTGCCGTTAGCTCCGGAATGTGCCGCGGGTTCCCGCTCCGATGGGGAGCTCACGGCCACAGCTTCCCAATATTCCACTCCTGATTGACTTTTATATTTATTTCATGGAATTCCATGGTTGGAAGGGATGTTCCCACTCCGATGGGGAGCTCACGGCCACAGCTTCCCAATATTCCACTCTTGGATGGGTTTTTACTTTATTTCATGCAATTCCAGGGTTGGAAGGGACATTCCCACTTTGATGTGGTGCTCACAGCCACAGCTTCCCAATGTTCCACTCCTGGATGGGTTTTTACATTTATTCCATGGAATCCCAGGGTTGGAAGGGACATTCCCACTTTGATGTGGTGCTTACAGCCACAGGTTCCCAATGTTCCTTTCCTGGGCTGGTTTTTACATTTATTCCATGGAATCCCAGGGTTAGAAGGGATGTTCCCGCTCCAATGGGGAGCTCACGGCCACGGCTTCCCAATGTTCCTTTCCTGATTGACTTTTACATTTATTCCATGGAATTCCAGGGTTGGAAGGGATGTTCCTGCTCCGATGGGGTGCTCACAGCCGCAGCTTCCCAATATTCCACTCCTGGATGGGTTTCTACATTTATTCCATGGAATTCCAGGGTTGGAAGGGGTGTTCTGCTCCAATGGGGTTCTCACAGCCACAGCTTCCCAATGTTCCTTTCCTGGGTTGGTTTTTACATTTATTCCATGGAATTCCAGGGTTGGAAGGGACCTTAAGCTGATCTAATTCCAAGGGATTCCTTGGCAGGATCACCTTCGTCTATCCCACGCCCAGTCCAGCCTGGCCGTGGACAATTCCAGGGATGCGGATGGGAGGTGCAAAGTGGATTTTTTCCCTCTAAATGGTGGATGGGGCATGGAAGGAGGCAGCCTCTGAAAGATTAATGGAGCTATTGATCCCAGCAGTGCTGTAACAACTCGGCATTGCTCAGACATCTGAGGGCTGCCAGCATTCCCAGAGATAAAAGCTGGAGCAGGAATGTTCGTCTGTCTCCATCACATCGTTCCTCGTGGGGTTTTTTTTTTTAATCCCTTTTTATTTCCCCTCCTCTTCTGCCTATGTAAAATAAAGGAAGAGGAGAATAATGAGGGTCAGGTGGCAGGGTTGTTATTTAGGCTGAACCCCCTTGTAGGCTTCCAAATAATTTCCAGAGTTATTGGGTAATCAAAGGCAGGAATAAAAACGGGAAGATCAAATAAATAACGTGGAGCTAATGAAGCTCCATCCACATGCCAGCAAATGTCAGGGAAAAAAGGGTTGGACATGCAAATTCCTCTTCATCCTGCTCCCCAGGGAAAAGTTCAGACAGACTGAAGGTCATCTTAGACATTGTGATTTAGGCATAAAGTGGTGCTGGAAGAAAGAATCCCAATGGGAATCTTTCCCTTGTTTGCAGGATTTGTTCCCCAAGGAAGCCTCAAATCTGAAATGAGCCAGGGCAGAAATGGGGCAGAAATTCCCAGTCCTGGGTTGGGAACTGGAGGGTGCCACATTCTACTGGGGGTGAACTGGTGGGACTGGCAGCACCCCAAATATATCAATAAATATGATATTATATCAATATATATGACATTATATCAATAAATATGACATTATATCAATAAATATGATATTGGATAATAATAAATCATAATATTATAATAAATATTCTATTGGATCAATAAATATGAGGGAAGGGAGAAATCCTCCTTTTTTTCTGGATATCCCAAACCAGGATCTGTGACATCCTCACATACACCCCCAATTATTTAACGGGGCACTCTCAAAAATACAAGGAGCAATTCAGGCCTGACAGAGGGATGAATTAGATGATCTAATTCCCTAAAACATGAGGGTTTGGAATCCTGAATCATCTCCATGTCCTAAGGTAGGGTTTTCCTACCTCACCCTGTCACACTGAGCTTTTCTGAGGCCCACTCTGGTGTTTGGTGTTCATGCTCTATCCTCACAGAATTCCCAAGACACTGAGCAGGAGGACAAACCACACCTGGAGAATGTTTTTTTCACACCTGTGGTGCTGCACGTGCCTGTCCTGTTCCCTGCTGCAGATCCTGCCATGGGGTTGTTACACCTGGATTTCCACTGCTGGAGGCAGATTCTTCCAAAAGATCCCAAATGGGAATTTGGCTCCTTGCTGGAGGAGGTTTTATCTGCTCCCAAACCTCTGGGTTTCCCCAGGGCCCAGAGCTCCTCGTGGCCAGCACAGTCCTTGCTCCAAGCTCAGTGGCAATGGCCAAAGATCCCGGAGGGATCCCAGCCTGAGCACTCAGCCTCAGAAATATCCAAAAATTGGATAATTCCAGAAAAATCCAAAATTTGGCAGGAAAAGCACGTGGCCACATCAAGACAGAGACACCAAACTCTTCCCCAGCCCCTCCTGCAGAGACCTCAGTGCTGCTTTTCTCCCAAAGTTCAGCTCACAATCCCTGTTCCATAAATATTCCTCCACCAGGAGAAATCACCTGCTGGCAGCATGGGAAGGAAAACTTTTCCCTGGAAAACTCCCCTGGCGTGTCCCCAGGCAGTCACCTCCACAGCTGGCAGTGTCCTGAGAGTCCGAGCTGCAATATTAGAAACACTTGGAATTGCTCTGTGTCCCAGAAATCTGATCCTACAGAGCCACAATTAAGCAGATGAGCCATCAGAAAATATTTAATGCTTGCAACAGGTTTTCCTTCTCAGCCCCGTCAGATAAAGGGATACTGGTGGGAAAATCCAGGGAGGCTGTGGCTGGAGTTCAGCAAAAGGACTAATGAGAGGGAAAACAATGTTCCTTTTAGGCCCGGGGCTTCAGGAGTCCCAAATTCCCAACATCCGAGCTCACACATCTGAAATGACTCCCCAGGTCCCAGCCCTGAAGTCTGTTTACATTTTGGAGAGCAGCCAAGAGGTGGCTTAAGTGGGTAAGGAATCCGTGTTGAAATAGGATTTTTTTGGGGATATTCCTGGGGCTCCAGCCCATGTCCATGAGCTAAAGGGGACACAATTTCTTTGTGGGATATTCCTGGGGCTCCAGCCCCTCTCCATGAGCTAAATTCCCTAAAATATGAGGGTTTGGAATCCTGAATCATCTCCATGTCCTAAGGTAGGAATTTCCTACCTCACCCTGTGATACTCTGACTTTTTCTGAGGCCCACTGTGGTGTGTGGTGTCCAACAGGAACATTTTCCTGTCCAATTTCCACCTGGAACTCTGGAAATGCACCCTTATGCTCTCCATGAGGATGAAGAATGGGATGTGGAGGATGGAAGATGAAGGGTGGAGGATGAAGAACGGAAGGTGGAGGAAGAAGGGTGAAGAGTGGAGGGTGGAGGATGGAGATGGAAGATGAGGATGGAGGACTGAGGGTGGAAGACAAAGGATGGAGGGTGGAGAATGGAGGATTGAGGGCAAAGGGTGGAGAGTGAAGGATGGAGATTGGGAGATGAAGGGGGGAGGATGGAAGATGGAAGATGAAGGATCGAGGATGGAGAGTGGAGGTTGGAGGTTGAACGATGGGCGGTGGGAGATGAAGGGTTGGAGGGTGGAGAAGGGAGGATTGAGGACAAAGGGTGGAGAGTGGAAGATGGAGGATGAAGGATGGGAAGTGGAAGGTGGGAAATGGAGGGTGGAGGATGAAGGATGGGAAGTGGAAGGTGGGAAATGGAGGGTGGAGGATGAAGGATGGGAAGTGGAAGGTGGGAAATGGAGGGTGGAGGATGAANGAAGTGGAAGGTGGAAAATGGGGGATTGAGGACTTAGGGTGAAGGATGGAGGATGGAAAGCAAAGGATCGGGGTTGGAGACTGGAGGGTGGAGGACGAAGAGTGGAGAGGGGAGGATGGAGGGAGGAGGATGGAAAATGGAGAAGTGCCCGCCGTGGGTTCGGGCTGGATTTTTCCTGCAGTTTTCCAGAGCCATCCTAAGGTGGCAGAGTTGCCGTCTGCGGCGGGCTGCTTTGCGATCCAGGGGGAGGAAAGGTATTCCAGGGAAACGATCATTTGTCTTGCAAAGCAGCCTGAGCTGTACAGGAGAGAGAAAGATCTGAGAGCAAATTAGCGAGTACTAATTACAAATGTGCCAGCGCTGGAATATTCAGGTCATTACAAATTTGTAACTCCCTTTGAGTCGCTCTGCGGCAGCAGATGAGCAGATGGTGAGAGATCCTGGCAGCCGGTGTCCCACCCTGCCAGGGAAAACGGGGGCTGGAATTGTGCCCTGCCCTGGGCCAGGTGCCACAGCAGCCCCGGTGCCACCCCAGGGCATTCCGAGCTCCTGTGGGACACGGGTGTGCCACCTCCTCCTTGGCCACAGCAATCCCGGCCAAACGTGCTGCAAAATCCACGGCATTAAAGGCTGGAGGGAAGGATTTGATTCCCACAGCATCCGTGTGATCCAGGGGCTGAAGTGGAGTCAGAAGGGATGGAAATGGCAGCTGAGCTGTGTGGGGGTCACTGGTACCTGTCAGGGCACTTCCAATCCCTTCCCAACCTTCCCAGTGCTGCCAGAGCATGAGGGATGCCTGAACCTGGGAACATTTTGTGTCCTCGAGGAAAAATGAGGTGGAATCACTTTGGTTGTGCTGTCGTTATCACTGGAATTTTAATTTCAAATAATTGTAAATTCCATCCAACGTAGCTGGCGCCATTTCCATTAATTTTCTGCATTTCTGTGCTTGTGACATTTAGGATAAAAATGAATCCAGTGGGAGATTATCCTTGGCACTTCCATGGAGCTTTTGATGGATGGACATGGGAGGTGACCTGGTTTTGGAGAAGGGCAGAGTCACACCAGGATATGGAGAAGATCTCCAGCTGCTCCTCCTGCTTTATGCAGCCCATGAAAGGGAACATTGTCCGGACATGCCTGGCTCACCCTTTGGAGTGGGAAGTTAAGCAGGACCAAAGCTGCTCATAAGGAAAATTTTACCCCATAAGGAGCAAAAGTTAGGAATAACTCTGTTTGAGTAATGATTCCTCCTCTCCACTCTCTGGGAAGCAGCACAGCTGCGTCCATTGCTGCTGCAGCAACTCCAGTTCCTCCCTTCTGGAAAACTCGGTCCTAATCCTTGAATCCCACCTGGAGAAACCCCAAGGAGGCAGGCACAGATTTCCAAATGAAATGCTAAATGGGAGGTACCTCTGGAAGCTGTGCTCCTTGGAAGACGCCACCAACTGCTCCTGGGGCTGTGGGAATGCTGCCAGGACAAAGAGTCCTTGGATTTTAGGAAGTGGGGAGAGCTCCAGGAGCCAGAGGGCAGGGATTCCATCCTCTCCATGACTGTATCCAGCTCAGCTCCCAGCACTGGGACGGGGAAAGCCAGCCTGGCTTTGTAGGCTGTGGCACGACAGGAATTTCTCAAACTGCGAGAAAAAACGAATTAAATAATTTGGGGCCGTGTCTTATCTGCTGTGACGATTTGCAGTGCTCAATAAGCCGTGAAATTCCTCATTCCTCAGCAGGGATGCAGCGGGCAACTGCGCTGCCTGACAAACACCCAAAACCACCCACGGCTCCTGCTCTGAGCACGGAGAGACCAGGGAGAGGCGAGCCTGGATTCAAAGGATGGAGAGGAAAACGTGGATTTGGTCCTCAGATGGCTGCTGAGCCACCAACCTGGGCTGCTCCAGGGCCGTCCTGCATCACAAATATCCGGTGCAGGAGGGAAGGCTGGGCAGTGATCCCCGTCCTGCTCCTCTGTTGGTACAAATTCCCTGGAAAAAGGGCTCTGGACAATTGTTTATGGATTTAGTTGTGGTTACTTGCTCGTGGTGGGTGCCTGCTGCAGCAGCACTGGGAGCACAGGTTAATCTGTGGGATATCCACATCTCCGGGGTTTTTAGGTCCAGCTCTGCTCATGCAGAGAGCCAGAACCACCCAAATAATCCTAAATTCCGACTTTTGCTGTGCCTGATCTTCCACGGACCTTGGCTGCTCCAGGGCTGTCCTGCATCACAAATATCTGGTGCAGGAGGGAAGGCTGGGCAGTGATCCCCGTCCTGCTCCTCTGTTGGTACAAATTCCCTGGAAAAAGGGCTCTGGACAATTGTTTATGGATTTAGCCCTTAGCAGGTGCCTGCTGCAGCAGCACTGGGAGCACAGGTTAACCTGTGGGATATCCACATCTCCGGGGTCTTTAGGTCCAGCTCTGCTCGTGCAGAGAGCTAGAACCACCCAAAAAATCCTAAATTCCAACTTTGTGCTGCGCCTGATCTCCCCTGGCCTTGGATAACCTCTCCTCCTCCTCATTTCATCAGCGATGCCCTCTGGAGAACGCATCCAAATCCCTCCCGTGGAGGCAGCTGAGGTGCAAACATCCAAAAACTGGAGCAGGAGGGACGGGGCATCCCGGTCCTGATCTCTCCTCATTATGCACTTCCAGTGGCTTTGGAGCAATCAGGCGTCCCATTCTCAAGGACATTGACGGATTAGCCTCATCAGTCCCCTGCTGTGGCCGCCAACTTTGCCCATATTAATCAGAAAAACCAGCTCCCTGATTGCCATTTAAATTGCACAAAAGATATATTTGTCTTGGGGAGGTCCGTGACATTTCGACGTGCCTTGGAGGAGCTTTGCAGCCGCGCTTCCCCAGGGGTTGGAAAAGCGGGAAGGAAAACGTTTTGCTCAGTCCTGTTGGTCTCCTGCCGGAGTTTGAAAATGCAGCAGCTCCTTGAGGTTGTCCGGGGGAGGTTTTGCTGGGTGATATCAAACATAAACACTCGAGGCTGTAATTTGGCTTCTGATTCAGGCTCTCCAGCCTCCTGCTGCAGCCACGGGTGCTGTGCCTCATTTTTCCCTCCGAGGAGGCAAGGAAAGCAGCTTTACCCTGGAACGGAGCTGCCTGGCGTGGAAGGTTTGGGTTTCCTCCCTCTGCCCTCAAGGGCCATCAGTGGTCATGGAATATTCATTTCTTGGTGAGCCCATGGTCCCCTCCTGCTGCTGCTGGACATCAGAGAGTGGCAACGAGACGCTGACCCAAATCTGGGGGTGACGTTTGTCTCTTGTGCATCACATGCCAGGAATTCAGATTTTTTGAACAACCAGAATTAGAATGACTCAAAGGTGAGGCGACAAATGTGGAGTTAAATGTGGAGAATGGAATCATGGGATGGTTTGGGTTGGAAAGGAGATTAAAGCTCATCCATCCCACCCCTGCCATGGCAGGGACACCTCCCACTGTCCCGGATTGCTCCAAGCCCCAGTGTCCAGTCTGGCCTTGGGCACTGCCAGGGATCCAGGGGCAGCCACAGCTGCTCTGGGAATTCCAGCCCAGCCCCTCCCCACCCTCCCAGCCAGGAATTCCCAACATCCCATCCATCCCTGCCCTCTGGCTGTGGGAGCCATTCCCTGTGTCCTGTCCCTCCATCCCTTGTCCCCAGTCCCTCTTCAGCCCTCCTGATGTGACAGGTCCAGGATTATTCCTGGAGCATCCCTTGAGGAAAGGCTGCACAGAGGAAGAGAAGACTTCCACAGAGTTCCACATGAACCCATCCCAAAACACCTGCGAGGTTTTACAAACCCCCTTCGAGCTGCCAAACATCTCCCAGCAGGATTCCTGTATCCCCACGCACCCTGAGGATGCCAGGCAGGGGAGATTTTGCTTTTCCAGGGTGTTCTCACAGCCTTCGAGCCTATTTAAAGCCTGCAAAGCTAAAAAAAACCCCTGTTACTCCCCAGCACATGGTGTGTGTGTATCACCTCCTGCAAGCAGGGCCCTGTGCTCCCCTCAGGGGATGCTGGGCTGGGAATTCCAGCCCAGACCCAGGGATGTGTCCTTGGAAATGACTCATTTAGGGAATTGCTGCCTTGTGCAGGCTGCCCTGGAGCAGAGGCTGGGCAGAGTTCCAGAATAAAGCAGGGATTTGTTCAAAGGATTTCCTCCATGGATCCACCTTGGGCAGCACAAGAGCCCAGCCAGGGCTGCACCCAAGATGAACCAAAATGGTCCCAAAATGGACACCGGGCACGGGCTCTGGCACTTTTATCAGTTCTGCTCCATTTGCACATTGGAGTTCATTGTCCAATTCCAGCTTTAGCCCATCAAGTCCCATCCTTCTTGTTTTTCTCTCTTCAGCCCACGTTGTNCCATGAGCATGACTGCACCTCCAGGAGCACAGCGTTAATTACCGCACCAGGTAATTCCTCTGCCGCAGGAGCTCCTGGCGTTAATGGCTCTGGCAGCACAGCCTTTCCCAGCTCTTCATCCAGCTCTTTTCCCAGATATTTATTCCCAATATTTGTCCTGCCCCCGGAGCTGCTTTGCACCAGCCAAGGAGCTGCCCCGTGCCAATTTTCCCATGTGTACATGGAAATAATTTTGGAGGTGTCTATAAGTGGCTGATGGGGTTTTCCAAGCTCTTGTGACCCCCCCTCATTCCCATTTTTCTCCCTGCTCCTCCCACGAGGCTGGGAATCCTTCTGGTTTCAGTCCATCAGGAATTTATGTTCCCTCCATTCTCACTAATATTTGCTTTCTTTATTAGGTGCTGATCTGCTCTCCTCTCGTTCAGGCACTGACCCTGCAGCCCCCCATCCCTTCCAGGAGGTTACAACCTGATTTCTTTCAAAGATCTCCCTCAGAATGTTCAAATTATACCTTAGACCCAGATAGAACACGAGAACATTTATTTTCAGAGAGAAAAAAGCCCTCAGCAGACTGTGCAGCGATGTGAGAGGAAAGATCTGTTTCCATGGAATTTTCTTCCTTTTGCATAAAATTTGACAGGAAGCTGCAATTCATTTTCATTTTCTTGGACAAATAATCATAAATCATAAAATGGCTTGGGTTGAAAGGGACCTTTAAAGGCCATCTAATTCCAATCCCTTCCATCATCACAGGTTGCTCCAAGTCCTGTCCTTGGACATTTCCAGGGATGGGACAGCCACAGCTTCTCTGGGAATTCCATTCCAGGGCCTCCTCACCCTCACTGCAAAATCTCCTTCCTTAAATCCAATCGAAATCCAGCAAAATCCTTCCTGTTAAAAACATTCCCCTTCTCCTGTCACAGCAGCCCTGCCACAAAGTTTGTCCCCATTTTTCCTAGAGCTCCCCTTCCAGGACTGTCTCCTTTTCCTTCTGGGATTTTTTTCCTGTGGTGATTTAGGGAATTTTGTGAGGATTTAAGGGATTTTCCACTTTTGTGTAGAAAGATGTCAAGATATGTCAAGGATTGGGATGTTCACCTTCCCCAGTGTGGGATTTCTGCACGTTTGGCTCTGGCCAAGAATTCCCAGCCTCAGATTCCATCCTCTTTATTCCAAATTTCTCCTGCTGAAAACAACCAGAAACAAACCTCTGCTTTCCCCAGAAACTCTGTTTAAAACTTCTCTGCAGCCCCTGCTTGCTTGAGGAAATGCTCTCCCCGTGGCTGCCAGATAAAAAGCAGAGATAAGAAATGGATTGAGCCCAGCAGAACGTGCAGAAAGTTCACATCAGTTCAAATTTTAGTGCAGAAAGTTAAAGTATTATTGATTTTTTCCTGATTTTCTGGGTGAGAGCCAAGGATCCAAACTCTGCTGTGTTACCTGGTGCCTCCTGGGTGCTGGATGTGCTCCAGGAGGGGATGGTGGAGCTCCCAGGGCAGCTGGAATTTGGGATGGCAGAGTGGATCCAGGGAATGTGTGAAGCTATGGCGAGTGGACAGGCTGCAATCCCAGCACGATGGGAATTCCCGGAGCTGCAGATGCCACAGGGGGTAAATGAAAGAAACCACGGAAAATCCAGTGAAAACTGGAATCCCAAAAGATTGAGGGGCTCAAGATGAAAATTCCTGGGGAGATTTCCCCGGCGTGGCCTCCAGTGTGGATTTAGAATTGTGGAATATTTTGGGTTGGAAGGGATCCCAAAAGCTCACCTCATCCCCCCCAGGCCTGGGGGACACCTCCCACCAACCCCAATTTTAAAAATAATTTCACATTTGCTGAAGATGATTCCAAGGAAACGAAATAAATGGGACTGTTTGCTTCTTTATTTTTATTTTTTGTGGGATTAAAATATTCCCCAGTGCCCACACCTTTTAATAACCTGACTGAAATGAAAACAGGGATTCTAAAAATGTTGGAATTGAGTGCTTAATGGGTTTGTGTGAACACAGTTATTATTGTCCTTGGAAAATAACACTGAGGATGTGAAAAGCTTGGGATCATCACAGAGCATCACCCTGCCCACGCATCTTCAAATCTGATTTTTACCAGGAAAACGTTCTGCCTTCTATCGACTGGATTTTTCCCAAGCTGGAGAATTTCCCATTGGATTTTAAAGGAGGAAACAGGCTGGTAAATACTGTCAGGGCTGTTGGGGGGGGTGTCTCCATCCCAAGAGGAATTCAGGATTTCAGCTTTGTGGGAAGTTATTTCGGTCCACGTTCTGTCATATTTAT
>VXAX01005710.1:39146-50787 GCA_013399835.1 Leptocoma aspasia
TATAATTTCTATAACTATAATTTTATATTTATAATTTTAATATTTATCTTTTTTATATTTACATTTCTGCCCAGAGAAGCTGTGGCTCCCCCATCCCTGGAAGTATCCAAGGCTAGTCTGGATGAGGTTTGGAGCAACCTGGGATAGTGGAAAGTGCCCCATGGCAGGGATTGGAGTTAAATGGAGTTTAAGATCCTTTCCAACCCAAACCATCCCATGATCCTGTGATTCCATGACCATTCCATTGAGGCATGTTGGAATTAGTCACAAGCACAGCCCCAAAACAATTAAATCCAAGGTCAAGACTACATTGGGAGACACCAGAACTGCAAGGAAATGTTTTAAGGAGCTATAAAAAAATTAAACCTGATCAAAATTGCTTGCTGCTCCATTCGTTCCCTGAGCCACTCCTCTAATTTAATTAGAGCTTTTAACAACAACACAAAATTAAGGATGATTTTCCAAGAGCTATTTTGGCTTGCTAGGTACCATTTCCAGCTGTTTGTTTTTCCTGGAGAGGCTCTGAAGAGGAATTCTGGATAAACGAGGGAAGAACCAGGTCTCCATCAGCCATGCCATGTGAGAAAGTAATTTCCAATCCTTATTGACAGCATTCACCTGGAATTTGGGATTTTTTTCTTTTTTTTTTGGACACACAACCCTGCAGGATCCCCTGTGATGCTCCTGGTGCTGCCGGGACTTGGATAAAACAATTTTTCCAGCAGCAGCTCCTCATTAGGAACCCGGAGCATCTCCAGCATCCCCCCTGCCCTTGCAAACTTGTTATGCAAATAACTCTTGCTGACAGCACAAATACATTCATTTGGGTGTCGCACTAATTGATTTTCGCTCATTAGGAGTGCTTTCGCCCTAATTTGATAAGGAAGTGTGAAACTCTTTCTCCCGGCAGCAGGTTTGGTATTTGTGGCGGTATTAGGGAGGTGTTAATTAGCCCCGGCTCTCCTGTCACGTTGATGGTTTGGGGAGCAGTCCCGGCGCCTGTTGCTCATCGGGCTTTGGCTAATTAAGTTAATTACGTGGCATGTGGCACATATGGATGTGCGGCACAGGCAGCGGCCTGGCCGCTCTCCCCGTTTTAGGGGAATTTGGGAAGCTGGAAGTTGGTGGGATCCATCCCTTGGAGCGAGGTCTCCTTCCTTCCATTGCCCCACTGGAATTTCCCTTCCCTGAAACTCATCCAACATTCCATTCCTCAGGTTAAGGAGAGACTTTCCTCTGTATTTATCTCCTCTGTATTTATCTCCTCTGTATTTATCTCCTGGATCAGAAGCAGTGGTGTGGCTCTGTCCCTGTTTCAGATGGATTTGGGAAGCTGGAAGCAAAAATTTCATGGGATCCATCCCTTGGAGCGAGGTCTCCTTCCTTCCATTGCCCCACTGGAATTTCCCTCCCCTGAAATTCATCCAACATTCCATTCCTCAGGTTAAGGAGAGACTTTCCTCTGTGTCTCCTCTGTATTTATCTCCTGGATCAGAAGCAGTGGTGTAGCTTCTGTCCTTGTTTTATTGGGATTTGGGAAGCTGGAAGCACAAAATTTGGTGGGATCCATCCCTTGGAGCGAGGTCTCCTTCCTTCGATTGCCCCGCTGGAATTTCTCTACCCTGAAATTCATCCAACATTCAATTCCTCAGGTTAAGGAGAGACTTTCCTCTGTATTTATCTCCTCTGTATTTATCTCCTCTGTATTTTCCTCCTGGATCAGAAGCAGTGGTGTGGCTTCTGTCCCCGTTTTAGGTGGATTTGGGAAGCTGGAAGTTGGTGGGATCCATCCCTTGGAGCAAGGTCTCCTTCTTTTGATTGCCCTGCTGGAATTTCCCTTCCCTGAAACTCATCCAACACTCCATTCCTCAGGTTAAGGAGAGACTTTACTCTGTATTTATCTCCCATTATTTTGGCGTTAAGGGTCCGAGATCCTGGGAAGAACAGGATTGGATTTGATGGATCTGTTGTTTGCACACACAGAACAGCCCCCGTGCTCTGGGAAACCAAGAGTTGTCCCAAAATCCTCTTTTTTTTGCCACTGGAATGGCAAAACAGCTGCTGGGTGTCTCTGGGGTGGGTTGTCCCAAGTGTTCCTAAGGATTTTCTGCATCCAGAGCTGTGTGGAGGCTGGAATGCCTGTTTTACTGTAAATCTGGATGTTTCAAAAGCTGTTTTCATTGCACTTGAACTCCAGCCAAATATTTTCAGCCTGACATGAGCAACGACACTTTTTAAAACAAGAGTTTCAAAAGCATTGTTCTCCTTCCAAAAGAGAAAACTTCCCCAAAATATTTATTTTATTTTATTTTATTTATTTTTTATCCTTAGCAAATGTCATGGACATGCTTTTTTTTTTTTTTTCCCCATGGAAAAACTATTACCATATGTGAGGAAAAAAAAAAGTGGAGGAATGAAAAATTCAGCATCATTTGGGCATTTGTGGCAGAGTTTTTTCCAATATAAAGCATGGAAAAAAGCCATGGATGTGGTTTGGTGGCACTTGGATGGTGCAGGAAGACACACAGGGACATCTTGGGCTCTCCTGAATCCAAATAAATTCCAATTTTCAAGGAATGACCCTAAAAAAAATTCCTTCTGTGGCTGAGAACAAAGATTGCTCCCAGATGGAGACAGGAGCAGTGGTGGGACATGGACTAATCAAGGGAAAATAATGGGAAAAAATGCAAAATCTCTATGAAGTTGAGGAAAAGTTGATTGAGCCTTTGGCCAGACATCAGGCTGAGGACAAAACACATATTTTTAATGCCAAGTCCTCTTAAAACCCTAAATTTCTCCTCTAGATGTTCCCCATATCCTTTTGTTCCTTCGCCAGCTGGGGGATTTTTTTGTTGTTGTTTTTTTGAGGGATTTTTTTTGGTTGGTTTTTTTTTGGGGGGGGGAGTTTGTTTGTTTGTTTGTTTGTTTTTTAATTCTGCTGAACTTCGTATTTAGGTACAAAAAAAAATTAATGGACCCATCCTTGCTGGCAAAACCCCACATCATGGAGTGATCCATGCTGGGCCATAAATCCACGCTGCAGCCTCACGTTGGAGCTAACCAGGTGTGACAGCTCCTGCAGCTCAGGCTCCTCCCTGAAATCATTTATTTGGGATTTTTCCCTCCAAACAGTTTTTGTTCCAGGAGGTTTGAAGGGTCTGAGGGCGCAGATGGGTTGAGATTCTGGTCTCAGGAGGGTCTGGATTGAGTTTTTTCATTTGATCACTCACAGGTGAGGGCTCTGACTCATGAAAAACCCAAATTTCATTGATTGTGTGCCAGGAGGCTGAGTCAGGTGTGGGTCACGGCCTTGCATGGCGTGAGGGGATGGAATGGTCGTGGAATGGTCGTGGAATGGTCATGGAGTCTTCATGGAATCTTCATGGAATGGTCATGGAATCTTCATGGAATGGTCATGGAATCTTTGTGGAATGGTCATGGACTGGTCATGGAATCTTCATGGAATGGTCATGGAATGGTCATGGAATCATCATGAAATCATAACGAAATGGTCATGGAATCTTCATGGAATCTTCATGGAATGGTCATGGAATCATCATGGAATCGTCATGGACTGGTCATGGAATCTTCACGGAATGGTCATGTAATGGTCATGGAATCTTCATGGAATCATCATGAAATCATAATGAAATGGTCATGGAATCATAATAGAATCATCATGGAATGGTCAGAGAATCGTCATGGAATGGTCGTGGAATCATCATGGAATGGTCATGAAACCATAATGAAATGGTCATGGAATGGTCATGGAATGGTCATGGAATCATCATGGAATGATCATGGAATGGTCGTGGAATGGTCACGGAATGGTCATGGAATCAGGGAATGGTTTGGGTGGAAGGGACATGAAAGATCACTCAGCTCATGGCAGGGACACCTCCCACCGCTCCAGGGTGCTCCAAGGATCTCAGGCTGCCCCAAGCCCCGTCCAGCCTGGCCTTGGACACTTCCAGGGATCCAAGAGCAGCCGCAGCTGCTCTGGAAAAGCTGAGCTTTGCTTTGTCTGGGGCTCAGCCTCGATTTTCCAGCTTAAAAATCTGTTTTCCACCACCCAGCAATGACAACAAATACTCAACACCAGCAACAGCTCCTTCAGTCCTGTTTTCTACCAGACTGCAGAAAATGGGAGGTTTTTAATCAAATTTCCTGTAAATTACCTCATTTTATCTGAAATGATTTGAATGAATCATGGATCTGTTCGGGTTTGAAGGGACATTTAAAGGTCAACCCCCTGCCATGGTGGGAACACCTTCCCCTCTCCCAGGGTGCTCCAAGCCCCATCCAGCCTGACCGTGAATATTTCCAGGGATTCATTTGCACATCCAGGGATCCCAACCCATTTTAAAAATCCATTTTCAGCCCTGGTTAATAAAACCTCCATCTTCAGCAGGAGCAGAGGGAGCAGAAGGAGCCTCCCCAGAACACAGCCCTGCAGCCTGAGCTTGTGCTCACCAACTCTGACTCATCCCTGCCGCAAAACAACCACAGAGGGATAAATTCAAAATTCAGGGGGTGTTTTTTGTGTCTTGTAAAGCACTGGAGCACGGTTTAAAATCTTTGTCAGTCAGTATTTTGGGAAGTCTTTCTCAAGTGTGTGTGTGCAGAACAAAGGACGTGGCTCAGAATCCAAGCTTTGCTTTCAGGGTTGGATTCTTCTTCCAGTTGCTGTGGCTGTGACAGGAGAGTTTGGCACTGGAAACCCCCGGCACATTTTTGGGGAAAATCCACCCCTTTTTGGTGTTTAACCTCCCCAGTCATGACAGGGATGATCTGAGCCAAAGGTGCCTGATCTGAGCTCACCCAAAAAATGAGAATAATCCCTTAACAAGAGCAAAGCCTCCATTAGAAAGAGAGAGAATTGTAAATTTACCCTCCCTCCATGGAGTGAAATTCCTGAATATATTGGGGTTTTCTCTAACTGAGAGCTTAAACTCCACCTTTTTTCCACACTGGATGTTCCACCTATTTCTGCAGCACTTGTCCAAAGGCTTGGAAAGCCCCCAGCCATCCTTGCCCCACTTTCCTCTTGGAATATTTGTTCCAGAGAATATCCCATCAACATATTGATCTCCCTAAATCTTATTACGAGGTGCAGCAGGTCCAGCCACATCTCAGAAATTCATTTTCACCTTCCCCTTGCCTGATTTTTTTTTTTAATTCCTGTTTCTGCATCAGATTAAATCTAAAAATAAACGCTGTGTAAATACCTCTCTGTATCCACATTTTTTTTTTTTCTGTGTTTGAAGTGAAACAAAGTGAAAGCCTGAGTTAAATGTGGTTCCCAAGATAATTCCATCTGGGACAAGAGGCTGCTGGTGCCTTTCCCCCTGAGGGTGGATTTAGCTGCTGTGAGGGTGAAATCCTCTTTTCTCCACAGCCTGAGGAGAGGTTGCACTCGTGGAATTTGGAGCACAGAGCTCTGCTCCAGGGAGGAGATGCCCTAAATCCCAGAGAATTCAGTCCTGTGACATAAATACACCCCGGTGCATCATTGTCCCAAAAAACCTCCTGGCCGGGCTCGAGAAATTCATTTCATCTCAAAATGTCTCGACTTTTCAGGGCGTGAGCACGGAGCAGATGGAAGAGATTTGCCCTGGTTTTGTGGCTGGTGCCAAAGGTGATAAAAAATCACCCTGACCGAGGGCAAGAGGCTCCAGTGTCCTCATCGTTCTGGGGCCAGGCTGGAATGGGAGTGATCCCGGTAATTAGGGATGCACCAGGGGGAAATTCAGCTCTGCTCCCTTTGGAATGCAGATGGGAAGAGCCAAGGCTGAGCCTCCCACTGCCTGAATTTTCTGCAGACATCAACACCTCTTAAACAACTCCGGGTAGGATCCCCTCCTCTCCCAGGGCTGGGATACTCCCTCTTCTTTTTATTTGCTATCTTAAAAATTGATTTCTTCGTGTTTTTCATGACTTCTTTCATCAGAACTCAGGCATCTGTTGAGCCCCTTCCTAAGCACTTTACTCGAGAGGCTTTTCCAGCTAAAAATCCCACTAACCTGAGCTTGACGGCATTAAATTGGAACAGGATGATTCCCTGGATCCAATCTCTTCCTGCTGCACCCCTGAATCCTCCCAGTCAGGAAGAACAACCCTCATCCACAGCCACCAACCCATCAAATTATCCCCATGGAATAGAGAAGTCCATTTTAGGGCTGAGATGTCACTTCTGGTAATTAGGTAATTAGATTTCGTTCATTGGAACGAAAAAAACTGGGTATTATGAAAAAAAAATTTTCATGGGAAGGGTTGTCCAGAGGTGGAGTGCCCAATCCTGGAGGAATTTAAACTCCGTGTGGACGTGGCACTTGGGGACATGGTTGGCAACTCCAGCATGGAGATGAAAAACAGAGATGAAAAATGGGAAATGTTCCCAGTGAAGATGCAGGGAAGGACAAATTTCCCTGGATTGACGGGAAATGTGGTGTTTGGTGCTTTAAAAAGATTCATCCTTTTGGGTGGAACAGCCCGAAAAACTTCCTGCCTGTGGGGTGTTCCCTTAAACCTGCTGTGCCCTCAAGGACATCGGGAATTGTGCATCACTAATTTGGTGACATAAATCTTGGGAAATGGGGGCATCTCATTCCACAGCCAAAAAAAAAAAAAANGTAGGATCCCCTCCTCTCCCAGGGCTGGGATACTCCCTCTTCTTTTTATTTGCTATCTTAAAAATTGATTTCTTCGTGTTTTTCATGACTTCTTTCATCAGAACTCAGGCATCTGTTGAGCCCCTTCCTAAGCACTTTACTCGAGAGGCTTTTCCAGCTAAAAATCCCACTAACCTGAGCTTGACGGCATTAAATTGGAACAGGATGATTCCCTGGATCCAATCTCTTCCTGCTGCACCCCTGAATCCTCCCAGTCAGGAAGAACAACCCTCATCCACAGCCACCAACCCATCAAATTATCCCCATGGAATAGAGAAGTCCATTTTAGGGCTGAGATGTCACTTCTGGTAATTAGGTAATTAGATTTCGTTCATTGGAACGAAAAAAACTGGGTATTATGAAAAAAAAATTTTCATGGGAAGGGTTGTCCAGAGGTGGAGTGCCCAATCCTGGAGGAATTTAAACTCCGTGTGGACGTGGCACTTGGGGACATGGTTGGACTCAGTTATTCGGAGCTTTTTTCCAACTTTATTGGTTCTATAATTCCATTATTCTATTCCTGGATCAAAAGCAGCCTGAGACCACAATTATCCCTTCCAGACAGCACAATCAGGGATAAAAATTACATAAATGAATGAATAATTTCCTTCCTTCCTTCCTTCNGGAAAGGCAAGCATTAAAAAAATTATCATCAAACCCCCTGAACACTGCCCCCCGTCCATCCCCATCTCCACGTTTCCCTTTGGAAGGGGCTGGGGCTGATAAAAACATGGATTAAAACGTGATAAAATCGCCGGATGACCTATTACAGATGACAAGGTTAATGCTCTCCCGATCCATCACCATCCATTCCCCAGCTGCAGGAGGGATTTGTGCATCCATCACCAGGGAGGCAAAGGCTGTTCCCCCACCTCTGCTGGCCCATCTGGGTCTAATCTCGAGCAGGGGGCCCTGGCTCATTCCTGCCCCCCATCCCTGCATCCTTTCCCTAAATAATGGATGTGTGGAGATTTTAAAGCACTGGAAATTCTGGGTTTTCCCTCTGGAGCCTGGTGTGGGTTGTTCCTTTGGCAAGCTGGGAAGAGGCTGTGCTTGGGCAGGACTAGGAGAGGACTGGGCTGGTGGGTAAATATGAAATGTTGAGCCCATCAGAGCAGGAATTTAAGGATATAATCCCACATGGCTAAAAATCCTTGGGCATTAGCTACGAAACTTCTGCAGCACTGGAGAGAAGGATTTGGGTCCCAGCTCTGTTTCCTCCGTGCCAGACTTACGGAAAAGAGGAAATGGCCTCAAGTTGCACCAGGCGAGGTTTAGGTTGGATCTGAGGGAAAATTTCTTCCCCAAAAAAGTGTTCAAGCCCTGGAAGAAACTGCCCAGGGCAGGGGTGGAATCCCCATCCCTGGAGGGATCTGAAGCCCTGTGGATGTGGCACTTGGGGACGTGGGGCAGTGGTGGCCTGGCCAGTGCTGGGAATGGTTGGACTCGATGAACTTCAAGGGTTTCCATCCTAAATTTCTCTACGACTTCTCAAGGAGGGCTGGAAATTCCCTCCTGCTGGGGCCATGTGGTCCATGACTCCCAAGGGTTTCTCTGGCTCTGAGAAATTTCCATGGGGGGGTTGGACTAGACCATAAAATAGAGGCAATCTAATCATAGGCAGAACCCCAGAATTCCAGAATTCCAGAGCTCCAGAACAGTTTGGTTGGAATGCACCTTTAAAGCCCATCCCGTTCCACCCCTGCCATGGCAAGGACACCTTCCCCATCCCAGACTGCTCCAAGCCCCATCCAACCTTTAAATGTCCCTTCCAACCATCCCTTCCATGATCCTACAACACTTTGGAGAAGTCTGGATAGTGGGACAACCCTGCTGGAACCCCTCCCTCCTGCAGCAGGGAATGAAGGGAGATGAGACTCCTAAAATCCAATTTTACAAGCCTGGGCTCCCCAGCTCACACCTCAGGGATCAGACCCCAGGATCCCAGCTGGAATAACGAGCAGTGCAGCTGCAGGACATAACGGGATCGGACACGTGGTCGTTACTTCCATGCGTGTCTGCCAGCCAAGCCAGGGGGAAAATGGGATGAGACACCTCCAGCAGCTTTGGGAGGTGCAGGATTCCTGATGGATGAGGGGATTGGCAGAGTTCACCCGGCAGAGCTGAGAGCGACGAGGAGTTAATCGCTGTCCCCTGGATCCATGGAATGTTGGACTTTTCATGGATGAAAACGCCAAATGAGATGTGGATCTGTGGCAGGAGGGACACGGAGGCAACAGCTTCCCTCCCAAGGTGCCCAGAAATGACACACCAGCAGCGAATTATCCTGTATTTATCCATCGCTCCCACAGCAGAATGTCTCAGCCAACAGTTGTTCATTAGTGTTTATTCTGTTTTTAACCCTCATTGTGGATTTGGTCCCAAATTACTGCTGGAGTCCGGGGTGTGCCCAAAGCTGATGGATTTATTTCTACATAAAACCAAAATATTATTGTGTGACAGCGATTTCTGGCTTTATGGGCATGCAGGGTGCCACAAACACCCCAAAACCAGGGAGCTGCAAGAAGATGGGATGTGAAGTTTGGGGGGTGCACCCGAGGTCAGCTCCTGGAAATGAAACCAAACGAGCTTTTATTGCAAGAAGAGACAGAATTTCGATCGTTATCTGCTTTTCTTATTACAAAGCGCTGTGCTTTAAATGAAAATAGAGAGTGAATGTTTGCCGGGGACTCCGTGCCCCAGCCTTGTTTCTCCTCGTGCTGGCACTAATTAAGGTGATGTGTGCACAATTAAACACACACACCTCGAGCCAGATGTTCCGGCAGAAATTTAGGCCGGGACTAAAAGCCATTATGCTGATTTTTGTAAGGCGATGCCCTTTAATATCTGCTTGTCTGTGCAGAAGCACCCGCCGCTGATAAAGGCTTGATTGCCTGAGGAAATTCCCGGTAATTACTGCTGGAATCAAACAGCGGTGGGATCCAGATGGATACAAAGGTGGCGTTTCCCAGGAATTTATTGGACCATTAAAGCCGCGGTGAAACAGAACTAAAAAGAGAATTGTCATGGATTTTTACACTGAGGCTGGGGAGGTTGTGTGTCTGCCCCATCCCTGGAAGTGTCCAAGGCCAGGTTGGATGGATCCCCGGCAGCAGGGTTTGGATCCCTGGCTCTCGCCCTAAAAATCGGGAAAAAAAATCCATAATACTTTAACTTTCTGCATTAAAAATGCTCTGCTGGGCTCAATCCATTTCTTATCTCTGCTTTTTATCTGGCAGCCACGGGGAGAGCATTTCCTCAAGCAAGCAGGGGCTGCAGAGAAGTTTTAAACAGAGTTTCTGGGGAAAGCAGAGGTTTGTTTCTGGTTGTTTTCAGCAGGAGAAATTTGGAATAAAGAGGGCAGAATCTGAGGCTGGGAATTCTTGGCCAGAGCCAAACGTGCAGAAATCCCACACTGGGGAAGGTGAACATCCCAATCCTTGACATATCTTGACATCTTTCTACACAAAAGTGGAAAATCCCTTAAATCCTCACAAAATTCCCTAAATCACCACAGGAAAAAAATCCCAGAAGGAAAAGGAGACAGTCCTGGAAGGGGAGCTCTAGGAAAAATGGGGACAAACTTTGTGGCAGGGCTGCTGTGACAGGAGAAGGGGAATGTTTTTAACAGGAAGGATTTTGCTGGATTTCGATTGGATTTAAGGAAGGAGATTTTGCAGTGAGGGTGAGGAGGCCCTGGAATGGAATTCCCAGAGAAGCTGTGGCTGTCCCATCCCTGGAAATGTCCAAGGCCAGGTTGGACAGGGTTTGGAACAACCTGGGATAGCGGAAGATGTCTCTGCCCACCTGGATGAGCTTTAAGGTCCCTCCAGCCCAAACAATTCCAGGATTCCACGTCCTCATCCATCCAGGAGCCCCTTGGCCTCCAGCTCTGCATCATCCCCACACTGAGGTGCCCACCCAGCTCCCTCCAGGGTCTGCTCTGTGCTCTTCCCAGCTGTGCCTGTGAGCAAACACAAATCCCAAAAGCTGCCGTGGTTAATCAGGAAAAGGTCCTTGGCCAGGGAGCGTAAACAGCTCGGGATGTTCAGTGACCACAGGAATGAAAGCCGCGCAGGCTGCCCGGGCCTAAAACCTCTCTTCCGATGCATTCAAACCAAAACAAAATTCCCTGGGTTGGGAAGGGGACTTGGAGTGAAGTGCAGATTTCCCTGAGGGGCATTTGGAGCAGGGAATGCAGGAATGTGGGCTGTGATTCCTGGGAAAGGCTGCTTTGGTTTGCTGCACTTCCATGATTTTGGTGATGGCAAATAAGGTTTGATTCCCTTTTTCTCACCACAAAACCTGGGAATGATTTGGCAGGGTGGAATGGCTTCTTATGCAATACTTTGAATTTCCCCTGAACCTTAATTTAAATAAAAAATAATCCTGGAAACCTTCCTTTCTTGCTGTGCTGAATTTGTGGATTGTTTTGATTCTGGTCCTACAACGACTTGCTGATGTTAGGATCAAAGTGAAATTGGGGTGCTTTGTGTGGGTTTAACATCCGTTTTTCTTTTATCTCGCCTCAGAAGGGAATGAAAGATGAGACCCCGGTGTTATTCCCAGGGGAAAACATTCAGGGAACCAAGAGGCAGAGAAATAAAAATCCAACCCGTTGGGGCATTTGAAATGGCAATGAAAAAAGAGGGAACCAAGCCTGGAGAGATGTGAGGAGCCGGGGAATGACAACAGAGGAGGCATGAAAGGAAAAGGGAGAGATGGGAACTGGAATGAGGCAATTAAAGGCAGGTTTGGTCTGGCAGGACCTTCTCCTTGATCCGTGACTGTGGAAAACTGGCCTTGGAAGGGATCCCTGCTCCCCCTGTGCCAGCACTTCCAGCTCCCTGTCAGCATTTTATCCTCACCAGCATTCCCAGACCCCTGCCAGGATTTTCCCTCAGCAGCATTCCCAGCTCGATGTTGGGATTTTGCCCTCAAGCAGCATTCCCAGCTCCTGTCAGGATTTT
>VXAX01005710.1:51607-64155 GCA_013399835.1 Leptocoma aspasia
GCCATTATGCTGATTTTTGTAAGGCGATGCCCTTTAATATCTGCTTGTCTGTGCAGAAGCACCCGCCGCTGATAAAGGCTTGATTGCCTGAGGAAATTCCCGGTAATTACTGCTGGAATCAAACAGCGGTGGGATCCAGATGGATACAAAGGTGGCGTTTCCCAGGAATTTATTGGACCATTAAAGCCGCGGTGAAACAGAACTAAAAAGAGAATTGTCATGGATTTTTACACTGAGGCTGGGGAGGTTGTGTGTCTGCCCCATCCCTGGAAGTGTCCAAGGCCAGGTTGGATGGATCCCCGGCAGCAGGGTTTGGATCCCTGGCTCTCGCCCTAAAAATCGGGAAAAAAAATCCATAATACTTTAACTTTCTGCATTAAAAATGCTCTGCTGGGCTCAATCCATTTCTTATCTCTGCTTTTTATCTGGCAGCCACGGGGAGAGCATTTCCTCAAGCAAGCAGGGGCTGCAGAGAAGTTTTAAACAGAGTTTCTGGGGAAAGCAGAGGTTTGTTTCTGGTTGTTTTCAGCAGGAGAAATTTGGAATAAAGAGGGCAGAATCTGAGGCTGGGAATTCTTGGCCAGAGCCAAACGTGCAGAAATCCCACACTGGGGAAGGTGAACATCCCAATCCTTGACATATCTTGACATCTTTCTACACAAAAGTGGAAAATCCCTTAAATCCTCACAAAATTCCCTAAATCACCACAGGAAAAAAATCCCAGAAGGAAAAGGAGACAGTCCTGGAAGGGGAGCTCTAGGAAAAATGGGGACAAACTTTGTGGCAGGGCTGCTGTGACAGGAGAAGGGGAATGTTTTTAACAGGAAGGATTTTGCTGGATTTCGATTGGATTTAAGGAAGGAGATTTTGCAGTGAGGGTGAGGAGGCCCTGGAATGGAATTCCCAGAGAAGCTGTGGCTGTCCCATCCCTGGAAATGTCCAAGGCCAGGTTGGACAGGGTTTGGAACAACCTGGGATAGCGGAAGATGTCTCTGCCCACCTGGATGAGCTTTAAGGTCCCTCCAGCCCAAACAATTCCAGGATTCCACGTCCTCATCCATCCAGGAGCCCCTTGGCCTCCAGCTCTGCATCATCCCCACACTGAGGTGCCCACCCAGCTCCCTCCAGGGTCTGCTCTGTGCTCTTCCCAGCTGTGCCTGTGAGCAAACACAAATCCCAAAAGCTGCCGTGGTTAATCAGGAAAAGGTCCTTGGCCAGGGAGCGTAAACAGCTCGGGATGTTCAGTGACCACAGGAATGAAAGCCGCGCAGGCTGCCCGGGCCTAAAACCTCTCTTCCGATGCATTCAAACCAAAACAAAATTCCCTGGGTTGGGAAGGGGACTTGGAGTGAAGTGCAGATTTCCCTGAGGGGCATTTGGAGCAGGGAATGCAGGAATGTGGGCTGTGATTCCTGGGAAAGGCTGCTTTGGTTTGCTGCACTTCCATGATTTTGGTGATGGCAAATAAGGTTTGATTCCCTTTTTCTCACCACAAAACCTGGGAATGATTTGGCAGGGTGGAATGGCTTCTTATGCAATACTTTGAATTTCCCCTGAACCTTAATTTAAATAAAAAATAATCCTGGAAACCTTCCTTTCTTGCTGTGCTGAATTTGTGGATTGTTTTGATTCTGGTCCTACAACGACTTGCTGATGTTAGGATCAAAGTGAAATTGGGGTGCTTTGTGTGGGTTTAACATCCGTTTTTCTTTTATCTCGCCTCAGAAGGGAATGAAAGATGAGACCCCGGTGTTATTCCCAGGGGAAAACATTCAGGGAACCAAGAGGCAGAGAAATAAAAATCCAACCCGTTGGGGCATTTGAAATGGCAATGAAAAAAGAGGGAACCAAGCCTGGAGAGATGTGAGGAGCCGGGGAATGACAACAGAGGAGGCATGAAAGGAAAAGGGAGAGATGGGAACTGGAATGAGGCAATTAAAGGCAGGTTTGGTCTGGCAGGACCTTCTCCTTGATCCGTGACTGTGGAAAACTGGCCTTGGAAGGGATCCCTGCTCCCCCTGTGCCAGCACTTCCAGCTCCCTGTCAGCATTTTATCCTCACCAGCATTCCCAGACCCCTGCCAGGATTTTCCCTCAGCAGCATTCCCAGCTCGATGTTGGGATTTTGCCCTCAAGCAGCATTCCCAGCTCCTGTCAGGATTTTCCCTCAGCAGCATTCCCAGTTCCTGTCAGGATTTTCCCCTCAGCAGCATTCCCAGCTCAATGTTGGGATTTTCCCCTCAGCAGCATTCCCAGGTCCCTGTCAGGATTTTCCTCTCAGCAGCATTCCCAGCTGTGAGAAACGACTGCTCACTTTAAAATGTCAAAAGGTTTATTAAACCTTAACAAAAGTACAGCAAAAGGACGAAATAAGGAAAAACAGGCCTGGGAGCTGCCCTCATGGCTGGCTCATCTACAAGATGGCTGCTCCGCCTTTTATACCCTTGGTGTTGCAACAGGCAACCTTAAACCCTTCTCAAAACCTGTCTTAAAACCTGTTAACTCTTAGTCATTGTCCATTGCTGTTGACTGCTTTTTGTAACTTGATTGGAGGTCAGGTGTTGCCATGCCGTGCCTGAGTAACCAGCCTGGGCCTCCCCGAGTGCCCGGACTGCCAGGACTATAACAATGCTGGGAGGGGGACATCTTGTAACGTCACTCCTTAATTGTGAGGGGCAACAATCTCCTTACTCATCTATAACACAGCTCCTGTCAGGATTTTCCCCTCAGCAGCATTCCCAGCTCCTGTCAGGATTTTCCCTCAGTAGCATTCCCAGCTCCTGTCAGGATTTTCCCTCAGTAGCATTCCCAGGTCCCTGTCAGGATTTTGCCCTCAGTAGCATTCCCAGCTCAATGTTGGGATTTTGCCCTCAGCAGCATTCCCAGCTCAATGTTGGGATTTTCCCCTCAGCAGCATTCCCAGATTTTTCCCTCAGCAGCATTCCCAGCTTGATGTTGGGATTTTTCCCTCAGCAGCATTCCCAGCTCCCTGTCAGGATTTTTCCATGTTCCCAAAGGTGAGGATCAAGGTCCTGCTTAGCTCTCAAGGCACCTGATGCTTGTCTGGCGGAGCACAGCTCCAGCTCTGCCTACAAAACTTGGCTTTCCCTGTGCCAGCCTTCCCTTTTCCATCTGCAGTTTCCCAGTGATTCCAGAAAAATCTGCCAGTAGCACAGCTGGGGCAACACACTGGGGGACAGCAGCTCCCTACTGCCAAAATTTGGGAATATTATGGCCCTAGAGTGGTGATTTCACACATCTTGCTCCCTTCCCCTTGGGCATGGAGAGGAGAACTCTGTATCAGCACCACTCCTGAGCCCTGGAGCATTCCCAGCAGGAATTTTCCCTGTCCCAGGCAGAATTCTGAGCTGTGACAGTGTCCCAGGGGTGCCCTTGGAGCTCATCTCTGCAGGGTGACGCTGCTCAAGGAGGGATCTGTGTCCCCTGGCTGGCACAATCCTGTTGGGAATGGAAAACATCCCTGATTTCCTCCCCCTGAAAAAGAGGGAAAAGAGGCAAAAGCTGGAAAATAAACCCAAACAGACACATAGACCATTTGCCTCCTGTGAACTTAAATTCATGGAATTAAGGTTGGAAAAGACCTTTAACATCATCATGTCCAAGCTCTGATGTTGATAAACCTTTGTGGGTTGAGAAGGGATGGACTGAAATTATCTAGGGTAAGAAAAAACAGGAATCTCCTTCCCCTGAGGAAGGATGGTGAATGCTAAATATTTCCTGCACTTCCCAGTCCTGACAGGAATGTCATTCCCCTCACGACCAGGCTGTCTGTGGGATTTTCAGCTGCCTTTCTGCTCAGGGGGCAGAGCTGACAGACAAAACATGGAAAATTAAGCGTTTAGGAGAACTTCTGGAAGATATTTCTGAGCTTTCTCATCAAATGTGGCGATGTTTTAATCCCTTGCTTAATGTTTACACAGTTTTATCTCTATTTTCCATTCTTTAGCAGCTCCTGCTGTGTGGGGCTGGTTGTTATTAGAGCACATCCCAGGGCTTGAGGCACTTCTTTATTCACACAAAATAGGAAAAAACCATCTTTCTTTGCCACCAAAGGGAGAGGAGTTGCTGCACGCAGCGGGTTTGATAAAGCAGAGGTTGTAGGAGCATCTCCTGGCTGGCTGGAGCTGCTTTTAGGGTCCTCATGTGGGGGGAAAAGTGCTGTTGAGCATTAAAAATTCCTGCTGGAAAGCCCATCTTGTTTTCACTCCTTCTTGGAACGCTCAGTCACTAAAAATAGTTTGTCTTGTTTAAGGAATGGCATGCAAAAAGCCCTGAAATTCCCTCGCCATTTAAAAACACGGAGATAAAACACTGGGAATTATGAGCAGACAATATGAATGGTCTGGTTAAGCAATTTATCAGCTCCTTTTTCCCAGCTATTCCCAGTGTGAGCTCACATTTCCATCGGGGGTGACAGCAGAGCGGGAGAGGAGGGATCCACACAAATCTCCCTGCTCCCCTGTCCTTCCCTGCGATGACAGATCCATCATGAGGGATGAATGATCCTGACATCCCCTTGATTTATACCCCAGCTGGAAAAATGAAAATAGGGCTCCTAGGAGTTCCTCCTGATAAATCCCAGCCTTATCATCCCAGCCCCACCAAGGTCACTCCTTTTCTCCCCGAGATTGGCAAGGGCCAAGGAGATATGAAGTGGGCCGAGATATTTATGGGAATAAATGGCAGCGTCTTTATGAGGATTAAAGGGAAAAACTTCAGGAATGATAAAAAAGAAAACCTTTGGAAATCCTTTTAGCAAGAAATTAATGGAGATAAAGTCAGCCTGATGCAGGGATGGAGGGGAGGGAAGGGGGGAAATGCTCCGACGTTTCCCTTGGCAAACCAACGGCGCTGGAATACCGAGGGCAACGTTTGGGGACAACAAAAGTCAGCCAACACAATGCTCTGGTTTCCAGGGAAACCCAACCTTGGCCTTTGGTCCCATATTTCAGCGGGTTTCATTATCCTCCCTGGATTTAGGATAATGAATTGGCTGTTGATGGATGCTGCTGCCTCGGAGCCACCCTCCCTCACCGAGGTTTCCGCTGTTTCCCAGTCCAGGCAGGATTTTGGGATCACTGGAGGAGGACTGCGAGCACCAAAGGCAGGGGTGTCTCTTTGGAGGGGTTTCTTCTCCATCGAGATTGTGGAATTTTGACGGGGCCTGCAAGAATCAGTTGAGTTTTTTATTTTGTTCTTGGCATAAATAAGTCAGGCTGGGAGAGCTGGGAATGTTCCCCTGGAGAAGGGAAGGATCCAGGGCAAGCTCAGAGCCCTTCCAGGGCCTGAAGGGCTCCAGGAGAGCTGGAGAGGGACTGGGGACAAGGGATGGAGTGAGAGAACAAGGGGGAATAGCTTCCAGCTGGGAGAGAGGAGGTTTAGATGGGATATTGGGAAGGGATTCCTGGCTCTGGGGGTTGTGGATGGACAAAGGAGCCCAGGAGAGGATGGAAACACATTCCCCTCCCCCAAATCCCTGTCTGCTCCTCCCTGGCCTCGAAAAGGCCACTCATCCTTTAAATCTTGGCCACCTCCTCTGCTTTTTTCCTTCCCTTTTTTCCAAACACCCTCAGGCAGTTTTTTCCCTGAGTCACTTGGCAGCGTGGGCCAAGGTTTGACAAGTGACTCATCACTCGGAGTGCTGAGGCCATGAAATGTTATTTTAGAAATTAAACACCCGACACATTCGGAAAACAAATCCCTTTAAGGTGTCTCCCAAAGTGGCTCCTAAAAGGAAAATGTTTGCAATTAAGTCACTTCCCAAAAATGTCGCCTTCTGTGCTGAGTGGCTGAACTTCTTTCATCTTCCCTTTGTAAATATTGGTGGTGGATTTGGGAAACTGGAGAAAAATTCACCGTTTCACCTCATAAATGAGCTGACAATGGAACAATTTGCTGGAAAAGTGTTGGTCCTATTTTCCCTGTTAATTACGTGGCTTGTGATGGTTGGAATAACCCATAAAATCCCAAAGAATCCCGGATCAAGTCTGGGTTTGGATGGGGATGACTGGGGTCTGTGCAATTATGGGAATCCTTGAGCCCACAATTCACTCTTCAGGCTGGTTCTTTTATGCTTCCCACATGTATTTAATTTTGTGAGCCACACATTCCCATTTTCCCCTGATTTTTTGTATCCTTTTCTTCTAAACCCAGCAAAATAACATCATTATTAAAGGGATTCTCATGTGATGCCTTCATTCTGAAACAAACCCAAGGGGACAAAGTTCAGAGCAACCCAGAACTGCTCTTGATTTACTGCAAATATGATTAAAATTTTGTCTGAGGGCTTTTTTTTCCCCCATGTTTTCTTTTTTCCTCTGTACTTTGCTGCTCTGTGTTTTCATCCAGCACATAAAAGAGGTTTTTTGGGGTTGTTTTTTTTTCCAGCAGTTTAGCAGTGCAAAGGTGCTCGTGGAGGATTTAAATTCTCTGCAAGCTTCCCCTCAGTTAATCACGATTTTTATCATCTTAAAAGCAAAGCAGAGAAGGGCTGGGTAATAAAGGGCAAGAAATGCAAAGTGCAGCACGTTTTAAGGGTCGCCCTGCGGAATTGGGATAAATTACAGCCAATTCCTCCCCGCTGGGACACCCTGGCTTTTCCAGTGGGGTTTTATTTGGATTTATTTAGGTTTGTTTGGTTTTGTAACTACTCCAGGTTCCAGGATAAAGCCCTTTTCCCTCACATTTTCATTCCTTGACTCCTTTCCTCGTGCATCACTGCTATCCTTGGAAAAGGGAGGGTTTATAAATGAGTTGAAGGAGCTGTTGTTTCATCCAAACCCTGCCGTAAATGTCATGTAAACAAAGGTAAAATAACAAACAGCCCTGGAAATCACTTAACGAGGCTCTCTGCTGCTCGTGGCTGCTCTTCCTGGGAATTTCAAGTTCCTCTAAATGAAACTTAACAGCAAGAAGCCTTTTATTTTCCTAATGTTTCCAACAGCTCTGGCTGTGGATTCATCCTTCATGGAGGCCTGTGGCTTTTACATCTCTGGCATGTTGATTCCCTCGTAGAAATTATAATATCCTGGCTTTTATGGGCAATTCCAGCTGGCTGAATCCTGGTTTTTAATCACTCTTCTCTCATGGAGGTGGAAATTGGTCAGAACCAAGCTTGGGCAATCCTGATGATCAGTTTTGGGATAGATGTTTCTAACACATGGAATTTCGACCCAGAGCTGTTTTTTCCACCCTGGGAAGGTGCAGTGGTGCTTGCACTGGATCAGCTGTAATAATAATAATAACAACAACAATAATAATAATAATAGTAACAAAAGTATTGGCACATTTGGAATCCAGCATCTCCTAACTGCGCATTCCCAAGCGCTCCAGAAAAATTAATTCCATCCCACACAGGACCCTTGAGGGGAATATTTCCATGTCAGAACTATGGACACTTAGGAAGGCTGACAATAAACTCTGGAATTGGGTCCTGGCTGGGATAATTGGAGCCTGGCTGGTGGGAGAAGGGGAGGAAAGGGATGGCAGAGTGGGAAGATCCATGAGGAAAATGCAGCTGCTGCTGTGTTTTTCCAAGGGAAATGCATTTCCCCTTTTGGTTTTGCTCCCTTCCTCCCAAAAAGTTCAGGAAAACCACATTTCCTTGCTCCCAGCTTTGGATCACAGATGTTCTGAACTGGTGGGAATTAAATTAGGGATACAGTCTGTAACACCTTTTGCATCCTGGTGCTTCCGCAGGATGCAAATGAGGGAAGCTCATTTTCCCTTGGAAGTGCTCATTTTCCCTCTAAAATGCTCATATTCCCTGGAATAACTGATCCAGATGGGGAAGAGTTGCTGGTCCTCCAACTGCAACTGGCAGCCCTTGGGAGAGCCACAAATCCATGGGGTTTCCCACTGTCAGAGGAAAGTTTGGATCAATTTGGAAATCAATTTGAATCAATTTCCTTTGGAAACCCAAGGAAGACTGGGACAGTCCCAAGCTCAGCATTCCAGTGCAGATCCCGGCATGGCAAGCTGGGATAAAACAGGAAGCCACTCAGACTGCAAAAAACTCGTTATTGTTTACGGGGAAGGGGATTAATTAACTCCCGATGGGATAAGCTGAGTAAATCAAGCGTGACGAGCAGCTTCCACATGGAATGGGTGATCCCAAGGCTATTCCCAAGTGGCTGCAGCAGGGCAGGGCTGCAGCCTGGGGTTCCATGGAGCAATCCAGGTTGTCACCTCCAGGAATTTGTATTTCAGGGCTTAGAAATAATTCCTGCCTTGCTGGAGTATGGAATTCCTGTTTGGCTGACCATGGATGATCCAGTGGGGTTGGTGATCCTCAGGGCCGAGTCTTGGCTGTGGTGGCCCATTCCTGTGTGCATGCCCTGCTGAAGGATCCTGATGGTCATTCATTAATTAACCCTGGGAATTAAGTGCTGTCCATGCACTTCCCAATCCCTGGGGAGCTGGGAATCGTGCTGCCAGCAAAGCTTCTTCCTTTCCCAGCCGTGGAGAGGAGATCTTGGAAGAAACACCGTAGGAGGCTGCTCCGGGGGTGGATTCCTGAGCGCAGCGCTTCCATGCTGAATAAAAAACTGGGAAGAAGCATCTTCTATCAAGGATCCAGGGAATGGGCTGTGACTCAGGAGTCCTGAATGGAAAAGCTGCTGCCATCTGGCCTTATCTCAGCACCCTGCCTGAGTCAGCCCAGCCGTGCAGGGACAACCTGCCGTGGATGTGGCGGTGCCAACGCAAGGGTGGCATCACCTGGCACCTTCCTAACAGGACAGCCCACCTGCCACTTCCCCTTGGATGCAGAGTGCAGAGGGCTCGGGAGGGCTGGAAAAACCCTGGGAAGCTCCTAGGAAGGTGGCCTTGTCCCTGGAAGTCCCTGGCATGTGGGGCGTGATCCGTGTCCTCCTTTGCCATCCATCGTTTTCCCGTGCAGCCAACAGGCTGAGGTGGATTTTGCTCCCAGTTAGCCACGGAAATAAACTGGGAAAATACACACAATGGGTGTGCAGAAATGTCAGAGTTAATGAAACTTAATTCCAGGCTTCCAGACTAATCCAACATTTGCATTTTTCTAACTTTAGTAACTTCCCAGACTTTGGATCTGGCTTCAATGAACACATAATTCCTTGTTTTCCTGACGAGGAGTGTGGATTTCAAAAAGCTCCCTCCACGCTGTGAATTCAAGGGGAAATGCTTTTCCTTCATATCAATCAAGCTCTTTTAAACAACTCAAGTTCATTTCACGCTTTTCTCCTTGATTCCTGCACCTCGTGATCAGCAGGAAAAGCAAAGCTCAGAAATAAAACCGAGCTTGTTTGGTAAAAATAGAATTTGCAGAAGCAAAACTGAATTTTAAAGCTGGAATTTTAAAGCTCCCTTTGTCCTGTTTTTTGGGCAGGAATAGGCAGGAGAGGGATGAAACGGGGAGGATTTTATCCTGCTAATCCAGGTGCCCACCTGAAATGTCACTTCCAGGTATCCTGGGTGCTCTTTTCACCTCCAAAAGGCAAAGCCCATCCAATATTTTGGCCAGCAGCAGGAAATGCTTAATTCCCTGAGCAGTGTGGGTGCCTGGTCCCAGACCTTTGGCATCTCCAGGAACTGGTTAAAGCTGATTGGATTTCCCATGGGGAGGCTGGTGAACCTGGTGGTGGATTCCAGGAGAGGTTGGAGAGCATGGAATTGCAGAACCAGTAAGACTGGAAAAAACTCCAAGCATCTTCCATCCCATGTATTTGCTGAAGGTGAGGATCAAGGGACAACATTCCTTTAATCATCCCACTGGTGTCAGCTGTGGATTACGGAATATTCCCTGCATCCACTCACACTGAGGGTGTCGGGAGCTGCTTTCCAACATAAAAATCCTTGATTCCACTGCATCCTGCCATTGGGAAGGCAGATTTGGGCTAGGAAGAAGGGGCAGAAGAAATAAAAATATAGGGAAAAAAGTGTTCGTAGGAATAGCCTATGGAATGAGCATCTGTGGTCATCCCAAAAATCTCTACTCTGATATTGTTGCATTTTGGAGGAGCAAGGAAGCATCTCAGATCTTTCGATAAAAAGCTTCTGCTGTCTCTTCTCCATAAATTAAAGTCTGTTTGGTTTTGTTTTTTTTTTTTTCTGGGAAAAGCTCACTTTGCACACTGGAAAATAGGATGCATTTCCCCTTTTCCCGTCTTTATTTATCTTGGCACCATTCTAATTGTTCCTGTAAACCCCAGTTCCCGGAGGGCACTGAAACCAAAGGGACTCTTTCCAATTCCAAACCAACGCTTCATTGTGTCCTTAAATCTCTTTCTTAGCCACTGTTTCGGAAATGTGCCATCCTTTTCTTTGATATTCCCGCTTATTGCCCATGAAAGCAGGAAAGAGAGACTGCTCCTCTCCCTTTTCCCCTTCTCCAAGACACAAAATGAGCAGCCTCCTTCCCGGCTTTTGTCAATGATCACCGGCTGCCATCTCCTATCAAAGCCCTTCCAGGAGTGACAGAGCGGAAAAAATAGGAAAGGACCGGGAGAGGAGCATCCCATTCAGCATGGAGCACTCAGCACCCACGCCTGGCTGCCTGAGAGGCAGCTCTGCTCCCGGGAAAAGTCGCCAAAAACAAAGGGAAACGGCAGGAAGTCCACGCGCTCCATCCGCTGCTCATTTCAGCAGCTCGGGGGTCAGCACTGTGCACATCCCAAATGGACACAGGGGTGGTGGTTGGAATGAACACGGGCCAGGGAGCACCGGTGCAGGGGCAATTTCCCTCCTTCCTTAATGGATTTGTGTTTTCCTCGTGGGCAGCAAAGTGTCCTGATGTTTTCCTGGCGGGATCCATCTCACCGCGGGGTCATGGCGGGGACCCTCCCAGCGCTGAAGAGCAAATTCTTCACGGGCCAGATGCTGCCACCTTTATCCTCTCTAAGTGGTGCCACCTTTATCCTCTCTAAGTGGTGCCTCTCCCAGCCCAATCCAGCAGGAACAGGCACCGCAGGGATGCAGGAGCCCGCAGGGGTCCCTCGGAGCCGTGGCCTCTCCGTTGCTCATTTTAATGGGGATTTATTTGGAGCAAACCGAGGAATTTCTCCTCTTCCCTTAAGTGAAGAGGAAAAAAACACTAACCCAATAACAGCAGCTTCTTCCTAACTGTGTAATTCGTGGATATTTTTGTGGGGGATTTTTGGCTACTTATGGCAGCTAACCCTTTCCAAAGTCTTTCTGCATCCTTCCCTAAATTTATTAACTCCCTTTATCTCAACTCCAGGGCCGCATTTAGGCAGAACTCCTTTTAATCTGCCATTTTTGAAATTTTTTTTTAGCTAAATATTTGGCAGCACTCTAAATATTCACCCTGAAATGTGTCCCTACTTCTCATTGCCTTTTTCCAAAGTCTTCCCACAGCCTTTCCCAAAGAAATTCTTTAAAAAATTAAGTAAAACAGCAGGAGAGCCTCATTTTTCAATGTTGCTGTGGACTATTACTGCAAAGTTGAGTGGAAAATCATCAGATTTCCATTTATTTCCTCATCTACCAGGAATCAGGGGGATAATTCCCATCCCAGATACAATATGGAAATAAATGATGGAGGAATTCAAGGGATTTCAGGAAATCTTGAAGATCCTCATTAAGTGAATTGAGTGATTACAGTTTCTGCAAACTGGGAAGGAAAGATGGAAAAATCATGGAAAACGCATGGAATGGCTGTCTTTTCTCTGTGCTACGTACATGAGTTTAGGGATTGGTAAGGGAATCAAGGAAAGAGGGAAAAATGGGAAAAAATCCCAGCCAGCTCATGGAAAACCAAGCGCTTGGTCGAGGACCCATCCTCTTCTTTTACCATACAAGGAGTTGTTAAATACCTTTATCCCAGGCTGAGGGAGACATTTAGGGAAAACTCCTTTTATTCTGCCATTCTTCCCTTTTTTAAGTAAATTTTCAGCAGAATTTTGGATTTTCACCTTGCAATTGGGCTGCACTTCAGTCTTCTGCTCCCCTCGTAGTGATAAGAGACTTGAAACCAGGGTTGGGTAGAGTTTGCAAAGGTATGAAAAAATTTAGGGAATTTTTTGCTTTAAAATGGACACTGTTAAAGTTATCCCAATCCAAGGGGAAAGAAAGGACATGCTTTGGGAAGGAGGACATTGGGTGGCTTCGTATTTGCCACAGAAGATGTTTAAAGCCCTGATATATTTTTCTTAAAATATAATCACAGAGTATTCCAAATTGGAAGGGACCCACAAAGATCATTGAGTCCAACTCTGGGATGGGATGGATCCCACAACTTCGGCCATTTTACCTCCAACCAACTGAGCTCATATGGGATGATGGCCAAATAATATGGAAAACGGAGCTGACTGCCCTTTCCAAGCCATTTTCCATGTCTGTCGCTGGCATTTTGTGAGTCCCTGGGTGACAAACCTGCAAAGGCTTCTCTTCCCAGGGAGAAGCACATTCCCAGCACAGAGTTTCTGTAAACAATCTCTGAGCTGTGCTCTGTCCAAGGACATTGTCCCTCTGGCCTGGCTGTGGGAGGAAGCTGGTCCTGGTTATCAGTTCTCACTTTTAGGATCACATAGA
>VXAX01005710.1:64892-78305 GCA_013399835.1 Leptocoma aspasia
AAAAATATAGAATATATCTAATTATAATTCCTAATTATCATAGCTTCGTTCCATCCCAATGGGAGCATTTGCCTCCAGGCCTCGTTCCTGCAGCTGGGACACAAACACAGACAAGGCACAGTTTGCTGCCACGGAATATTTTTAGCAGGTCATCCATTGCTCCAGAATTTCTGCTTTCCCATGAGGGGTGAAAAGCTGTTTTTCCCCTCACATCCAATTTATTTCTTTGGAATTCACACCAAGCCAAGCACTCTCCACCTGGGGACAGCGTGAGTGACACTGGAGGTGGCTTCACTGTGGGTAGGGACACTGGGGGTAATTTTTTCCTTCTCCTCACACCCAGCCCCTTTGGTTCAACCAAATTTTGTGGATTTAGCTCCAAGGCACAGGAAGTCCTCACTGCCCATCCAATTGGGAATTGTGGCTCTCTGGTAGAGCAGGGAAAATGAAAATGGTGAGGATGCTGCTGCACTCATCCAAGGGGGNTTTAAAATGGACACTGTTAAAGTTATCCCAATCCAAGGGGAAAGAAAGGACATGCTTTGGGAAGGAGGACATTGGGTGGCTTCGTATTTGCCACAGAAGATGTTTAAAGCCCTGATATATTTTTCTTAAAATATAATCACAGAGTATTCCAAATTGGAAGGGACCCACAAAGATCATTGAGTCCAACTCTGGGATGGGATGGATCCCACAACTTCGGCCATTTTACCTCCAACCAACTGAGCTCATATGGGATGATGGCCAAATAATATGGAAAACGGAGCTGACTGCCCTTTCCAAGCCATTTTCCATGTCTGTCGCTGGCATTTTGTGAGTCCCTGGGTGACAAACCTGCAAAGGCTTCTCTTCCCAGGGAGAAGCACATTCCCAGCACAGAGTTTCTGTAAACAATCTCTGAGCTGTGCTCTGTCCAAGGACATTGTCCCTCTGGCCTGGCTGTGGGAGGAAGCTGGTCCTGGTTATCAGTTCTCACTTTTAGGATCACATAGATAGGAGAGAGAGAGAGAGGATTCTGCCAGGGGCAGAGTCACAGCATTCCTGGATTCTTGCACAGGCAGCGAGAAGAAAAGATCTGAGCTCTGTACATGGGCACGGTACAGCCCAGGCCTTCTGAACAGTGGAGTCATTTTAATAAATCATATTAAGCCTTCCGCTATACGGAGTCAAAGAGTCCTGATTCATCGCCTCGGGCCATTCGCAATAAGTGGTTTTGTAATACATGTCCCCAGATATTTTTGTGCTCCTTGTTCCCAACTCATTCCAAACTATCCTGGTTGCCCGTCCCGCGTTCCCGCTGCTCCGTTGCCTTCGGATCCTCCCCTCAACGGGAACGCTTTCCATGTCTGTCACGGGGCTGCTCTCCCGGAGATTGCCTGCAGGCTGAACCTTTGTGGAACAGATTTTGACACCCCATATGGCCCTCGCGGCTCTCCGCGGCACCAGCTGAAATCCCGAATATCTGGGAGCAGCCTGGCTTTTCCTCTTCCATGGCGATATCCGCATTTGGGAAGATTAATGTGCTGATCAGGCGCTGGCAAGGAGCTGCAGTAAATGACCTAATAGGTCTTTCCATCCCTAATTCCCGCCTTTATTAACAGGGATTCTTTGTCGCCGCAGCGCCGATTTGCCGGAGCTGTCACCGCTGAGGGGAGGCGGGAGAGGTGGCACTAACGGTGTCATCTAAATCCATCTTTTTTTTTGGCACCTCTGCCCCTGTGAATCACGAGGACCATCTGGAGAGCGGGCACGCTGCCACGCCGGCAGATGGGCAGGGGTGTGTCGAGCTACGAGCCCGTGGATGATTATCAAATTTGCTGGCTTTGGGCGAGCATTTCCAGCAGGAATATCCAAACGACTTCCTGGAATGAGCCCCTGGATCCATAGGTAGAAATGAGCCGTTTAGCTCCCAAAAAGTCCCATCCAAAATTCCATCCCTGACAAGGAGGGCTGGGGGGGGAAAGGCAGGGATTCTTCCCGGCTGTTCCAGTGGGTGCCGGAGGTTTGGCACCACTATGGGATCCTCCTGGAGGCACAACCCACATCCCAAGGTTTTAACTCCCAACAATTTCACACACAACTGGGGAAAAGGCTCTTAATTATGTGTAATTTNTGAGGGGTGAAAAGCTGTTTTTCCCCTCACATCCAATTTATTTCTTTGGAATTCACACCAAGCCAAGCACTCTCCACCTGGGGACAGCGTGAGTGACACTGGAGGTGGCTTCACTGTGGGTAGGGACACTGGGGGTAATTTTTTCCTTCTCCTCACACCCAGCCCCTTTGGTTCAACCAAATTTTGTGGATTTAGCTCCAAGGCACAGGTGCAGGAAGTCCTCACTGCCCATCCAATTGGGAATTGTGGCTCTCTGGTAGAGCAGGGAAAATGGTGAGGATGCTGCTGGTGCTGCACTCATCCAAGGGGGTTCCCTGCCATCCCAAAGCGTCTGGATTTATCCTGGATCCCAGCTGGAGCTGAGGTGGCTCAGCTCTGCCCATGCCATGCTGGGCCTGGCCTAACAGGCCTAGCCTAACGGGCCTGGCCTAACGAGCCTGGGCAGTGCTTGTTCCATGTGGAGCCAGTCCCGCTCTGCAGGGCGGGATGCAATTCCCAGGAATCCCATCCCAGTGGAAATTCACTGGAATGTGTTTTTAATATGCAACCAAGGTGCTCAGAGTTTAGATACTGATTAAATAAGAGGTGCAGAGGGAAAATCGAGTTATTCCTACGGACCTGGAGCTCCAGGAGCCCTCCTGGGATACGGATCTGGGTGTGTGGGGAGGAGCAGCGTCTCCAGCAGAGCTCTGATCCTTGGAAAATGGGAAAAAGTCTTGCAAAAGTGCTTTCTTTTCTTCTGGAATACCTGAGCAGAGCTGGATTGATGAGGGAATGACAGTTCTCACTTCAGTGCAGCAGCCAGAGGGATCCATGTGGCATGGACAGGATCCTGTGTGTGATGGGAAGTTTTTAATGAATTCCTGATTGGCCTTCCTGACTAAATCTCCTCCATCCTGTCTGATTTTAATTCCAGATCTCAATTAGAGCTTAGTCCAAAAAAAAAGCTGGGATGTGGAGTTAAATGGGAGCTGCCCACACATCTCCAGACTTCAGTGGAGCCCCTCGGTGTGGAGATGGTTTTTTAGCACAGGCTGGGCAGATTTGTTCCTGTTTTATCGGGACTAATTCTCCCAGAGCCCTTGGCCACAAGCAGAGAGTTTAATTATAATAAAACCCCCGCTGGAACATCCCTACTCCGAGTGCATTTGGAATTAGGGAAGCCAGGGAAGCGGCTGCTCGTAAATCAGAGGGAGAAGCTGCTGGGACCCCTCCTCATTTTCCCAGTCCAAGCACTGCCCTGTGGGATTTGGCACTTTTGGGAAGTGAGATAGAATATCCTGATTCCATGATTCCTAAATCCGTGCTTTTAGACATAACAACAAACAGCCTGGAGTAAAAGAGCTGGATAACCCCATCTGAAGTAATTTATTAATAAAAGTCCTTCCTCTGGAGTTTCTTTAAACTCTGTGTGGGTTTTTCTGCTGCCAAATTCACTTTGTGCTGTTGAAAATGAATTTTAATTTTTTTCGCCTTATCAAGATTGTTATTTTCCACTTGGCAAACCCTGAGGTTTATCCGTTATTCCTAATGGAGCCTGAAATTATTATGGGGTTGTTTATTTATCTCGGATGCTCATCATGATTAAAAAATCAGCTCATTCCCTGGATCTGGGTGGTTTTGGGGAATATTAACAGGGAGCTGATGGGCTGGTTGAGCTGCCCACATCCCAGAGCTCTTCTCTGCTGTCACCTTCCCTCTCCATGGAAAAGGAATCATGGAATGGTTTGGGTTGGACCTTAAAGATGTTTGATTAAGTTGGACCAAAGTGTTCCTGGGCATCCTTCAGACCTTGGAATGATGCTGATGGAGCACACGGGGTAATTTGTCCTTGGGATTTGGGAAAATACTCCTCCTGCTCTCCCAGAGCTCCAGCTCCATCCGTTATCCCTATAAAACCTGGAGTTGGGATTTTCAGGCACTTCACTGTTCCAAGCCCTGGCTCCAGCTGTGCCACCTCTCCAGCTCTTGGACCAGCCACATTCCTGGAGCATTTCCATGGATAAACAGCCAACTTTCAGCACTTCTCTGTAAATTTTATAAGGACTGATTTAAAAACTTAGGGATAAACCTCAGCATTCCTAGTGGAACAGATCAGTGCCTCCAGCCCCGTGACCTGAGCAGGATCCACTGGGGACACATCCTGTGACAATGGATTTTCTGGGAGCAGGATCTGGGCTTTAAACCACTTCCCTTCCCTCCACCCATAAATGATCCCAGTCCTTTTATCCATATTATCCCTCGTGGAGGGCTTTGCTCTTGGCACCCCTCTCCGTAAGGATTTCCTTCCCAAACAACCCTGGAGCAAACGGATAAAGCCCTAAGACTGTGTCCCTGCTCCAATTTCCCTGGAAAACTTTTGGGAAGCCTAAGGAAGGCCATGCCCAGAGCCACCTGTGGCGTCCAGGACAGTTGATTGGGCTCTTCCTGTCCCAAGGAATCTCTGGAAAGGAGGGCAGAGCCTGGAGCATCCAAAGGAAACCTCAGCAGCCAAACTGACTTCCAAGCAGCAGCCCCTGGAATTCCTCTAGGAGTCACCACAGGCTCTGCAGGGTGTTTGCAAGGCCGGGATGATCCATGAGAAGTTAAATTCCCAGGATTTCTCCGTAGCAATGGCTGGGATTAATCCTGCACCTTTGCAAGGTGAGCATTTACCACATTTATAAAGGTGATTTATTCCAGGGGCTCTTCCCATGCCCCTTCACCTGGATCATTTCCCCATTCCATCGGTGCCCACACCTGGGGAAATCTCCATTCTGTGGAAGCTCCAACGAATCCTTCATTCCAAGGCACCTGGGAGAAGCACAAAACCAAGGGCTGGGGTGGATTGGGAGCACAGGGAGGGGCTTTCCCTGCTGGGAGCTACATCCCAGGGATCACGGGGGATCCCGCTGTCCCACCCGTGGGGGAGCTCTGGATCTTCCTGGATCCCTGTGGTGCTGCTGGGTCACTCATGGCAAGGGATGCTCTGACCCTCTCTGCAGGGATTTCCTGGCACAAGGCTCATTTCCCTGCGTGGAAAAATAGTAATTGATCCACGGAGAGTGCACAGATCCATTTATTCCTTTAAGGAATGAGTCATGAGCAGGAATTGCTCCGTATCCCGTGCAGAGCCCTTTGCTGCCTCATCCTCACCATCCCACGGCCATCCAGGGTCCTGGTCCTTAATCAAAGACCCCAAAAAGCTGGAGCCACGTCTCATGAATTCCCTTTGATCCTCAACAACCGGATTCACGCTCCTTCAGCCTAAGTTTGGTGGATTTTTATTCCTCTTTCTCCTCAGAAAATCCTTTTTAGCCGAAAATTTTCCCTGCTTGTAAAGTTTCCCATTATAGCACTCCGGGCAGGAGGAGATTAATGTCAGCTCCCATTTATGCATCCCTATGGATCAGAAGAGCCCTTTGTAATTCCCTGTTCTTTTGCAGGGAGTGGGATTAAAAAATTCCAAATAAATCCCCCGTTGTCGCTTCCTGGGTTACGGCTTTTAGGGAAATTCCCTTTGCCATAAAAAGTGATTTATTTTCCTTGGCCTGCTGTGAGGCAGCTGAAGTGGGTGAGCCCTGCCAGACTCATGAAATGATTCCCAATGTTGACAGAGGACTTTATATTGTGGTTATAAACGCAGGAGTTTTGGGATTTGCTGGAAAAGCCTCGTTCCCGAGGCTGGGAGGAAGCTCTCCAGCAGGATCCATGTGCAAGCAATAAGGAGAGGAATTCTCTTGGAAAAGGCAGCTTGGGGGATTTCCTTTGGCATCCTTTGGGTGGCCTGGGAAGGGTGGGAAGCTCTGGAAGTTTTGTGGTGCGGTACCAGGACACTCCAGCTCCTCCCCACCCCTCTGGGTGCTGCTGGGGGAAAACATCCAGCTCCCCATTTCCCTCTGGAATGGGAATGAGCAGCGGGACAGCTCTCCTGCAAACCTTCCTCTTGGGAAATCCCTGCTCGCTGCCCACTCCCACCCCAGCTTGTTGGTGTTTATAATACAAATAGATAATAAGATAAAGGGGTTTTTTTTTTACATTTTTAGTTAATTGAAATAAAAAAGTTTTTTAAACTATAGGGTTTTTTTTTTCCAGCCGGGTCATAGAATGGCTCTGGTTGCTTTTCCTTTATTTTTTTGGTCCTTTTTTAAACTGCAGATCTCTCCAGTCCTGAACCTTCAAACAATTCCGTGTCTCCTCCCATCTTTTTATGTAGTTAAATTGAGTAATTTGTATATTTGGAGGTGGAAGCTGGGATTTCGGCTGGGAACAACGGAGACATGCAGCGAGGGGGGAGAGCTGGTACCCCCTTATCACCCAGCCATCAACATCTCTGCAAATATCAAATAAAAATCAGGAAAAAAAAATTCTAACTCCACCAGCAGCCCTCATCCCAAAATACAGCAAATTCCTTGATTGCAGCCTGCCTACAATTCCTCCGGGGTGAATTCCTCGTGGTGTTTGAACTCCGTGTAATAACCTTGCAGAAAAGGCTGCAATTGAAAAATTGAGGGGGGAGGGGGAGAAAAAAGGAAAAATGGCAAGAAATCATCGACACAAATTGTTCTCCCGAGCTATTTTCCAAATGCTGCTCGGGATGTGATTTCCTTGGCTGACATCAGGAACGCTCGCTGCTCACTTGAAAGCCAGGGGAAGAATTGCAGTTGTTAACAGCCATCTCCAAAAAGATATTTCAAATTATCCCAAATTACTTGGCTGAAAGAGAAATCCGAGGATATTTCCTGTAATGTCAGAGCTGCGGGAGGAGCCCATTCCCAGTTCCTACCCCCGACTGGAAATATGAGGAAAATACAAATTGAGCCCATATTTATTAAAGTCATTTCCCTCCGCCTCTCCCTGGGTTCCTTGGATCCCTTTTCCTGCTCACCAAAGGGGCTGGGAAAGCTCAGCCTGGAGAAAAGGAGGATCAGGGGGATCTTATCCCCCTTTTCTGGTGTTTCCAAGCCAGCTGATCCCCAAAAACCCAAGGAGAACATGAATGAAACTCAGTATTAATGCCCATCATGCCACGAGCCCATGGAAAATTCACCCCTCATCTCCTTAACCCACTGGAAAAAACTGTCCCAGGCATTTGGGATAGAAGGATCTGAAGGAATGGAATGTTTTAATTTGAAAAAGGAAGGATCCCAGCAGGATTCTACCCGCCAAGCCACGCTGGGACCAGGAGAAAAAGGAAAAATCTTTAGGATTACACATGGAATAGCTCATTATGGAAGCGTTGTAGAGTCATTATTTTAAATAAGTGCATCTCATTCCAGAGGCTGGGATGGGAAGCGGGATGGAATCCTGTGTCAGATGGATTTGCATTATTATTTATTCATGAGTTTTAAAAGGATCATTATTTCTGACGGACAGCTGCTGTCAAAAGATTTCTGGAGGGGAGCTCGTGTTTTCCCATAATAATCATTAATCAATAAACATCGGGAAGCGGCGCTGGAAATTCCATTTTTCCAGGAATACACGGATACCTCTAATTAGGAACAGGTTTCCATTTGGGAAAGCAGATAGTTTTGCAAAAATATTTTGCTGGATTTTTAAGAGATCCTTCACCTTCATTTGCCCCACAGCACAAAAGGATCTGGTTTGGAGCACCCTGGGATGGGGGAAGGTATCCCTGGCCATGACAGGGGTGGAATGGGATGGGTTTAAGGTCCCTTCCAACCCAAACCAGTCTGGGATCCTGGGAAGGTGGGATAGCAGAGGAGCCTTGAGGAATATGGGATTTATTGCACTTCATCCCACAAATTCTGCCTCCACAGATGGGCTGTGATGGGGTTTGGGACATCGGGAAAATCATTTGGGCTCACTTGGACTTCTCCTCCTTCATGATCCACCAGGATTTACATTCCTTCGGGAATTCTCAGCAAAGTTTCTGCTTCACAGCCCCAATTTTCCCACAAAATCAGGGCACTGAGGAGCCCCCATGGAAGGCAGAAAATCCTGGAAAGCCCCAGCTCAGCTGCCGTGGGATATTTCCCAGGGCAGGTGTCGCTTTTCCCAGGTGGCTGCCAAGAGAATGGCTCATTTCCCTCAGCCTCAGGGAGAAACCCCGGTGGTTTGTTCCCATGAAAAACAACAAACCCACCAGTGGTGCTGGAACCCAGGGCACAGGGAATGTTTCTATGCCAGTTTTAGGAAGCCCTGATTCTCAGCTGGACACTGCTTTTAACCTCTGTCCCAGGGAAAAAATTGCCAAGGCTTTGGGAGTTGGAGCACACAGGTGTGAGCTAAGTAATAGTAGCAGCAGTAATAGTAGTNCAGTGGGATAGGGCTGTGGGGTCCCATCACATCACTCAGGTTGTAGGACCAAAACCCAGCCAGCCCTGGACTCTGCTGCTCCCATCTCCAAGAGGAAAACTTGCTTGGCTTTGCAGAAGAGCGGGAAGTGGCCTAAAAGTGGAATATTTGTGCAGCTTTGTTCCCATCTCCTCTGCTGCAAGCAGCCCAGGCCTGAAGGGGTTTTCTTGGCAGGCTCTGGATTGCACCAGGCAGGATTTATTGGCTCGGGGTGAAGCAGTTCTGGGATATCAGAGCCTGCACAGGATCTGCAAACAAAGATTTGATTGTCCGTGTTTATCTGGGATGATTTATAAAGCAGCTCTTTGCTGGGAGCTGCAGGAAGCAAAACATTTGGGTTTTTGATCTGGGATCTTCCCTCTCTCTTTTGTGAGGGGAAAAAAATGTCACAGGGTTGGACCTGGTTGGGGGAAGGTGGGATCTGAGCCCCTTGCAGGGACACAGGTGGGGCAGTGCCCAACCTGCTGCCATTAATGAGGAGATTTTAGGGGAAAATCCTTCCCTGTGAAGCTGGGGAGGAATGGGAATGGAATTCCCAGAGAAGCCGTGGCTGTCCCATCCCTGGCAGTGTCCAAGGCCAGGCTGGACGGGGTTTGGAGCACCCTGGGATAGTGGAAGGTGTCCCTGCCCAGAGGGGTGGAACAGGATAATCCTTAATTCCTTCCCAACCTATTGGGGATTCTGGAATTCTGTGAGATTTCCCAGTGTCCTCACCCCCGGTGCACCAGCACATCCAGGTGGGCAGGAGAATGGGATTGTGGATGTGCTTGGCAAAATGGGAATGCTCTTCTTTTTCTCCCAGGAATGAGAAATTGGATGTCCCACTGCCAGGCCAGGCGTGGCTTTGGAGTCTCAGCCCTGGCAGCTGCTCCACAACACTCTTGGGCACAGAGATTGATTTTTTGGGATGTCCTTTGTAGGGACAGGAGCAGGACTGGATGATCCTTGTGGATCCCTTCCAACTCCAAGTGTTCCGTGATCCCAGTGTGGATTTGGGGGTCTCTGCACACCTGGGTGGCTCTGGCAAACAATAGAACATGGCCCAAAAGCTGGAAAACCTCACAGGAAAGGAAATGACAGCATTCCCACCAGGGAGGGTTAAAATAACTCCTGGCAGGAAATGTCCTGGAGTGGCTGCACCTGGAAGAACATTGTCCTTTGGGGGATTGTTCCCACCTGGAAGAACATTGTCCTTAGGGGGGATTGTTCCCACCTGGAAGAACATTGTCCTTAGGGGGAATTCCCACGTTGGATGAATGGAGCTGGTGCCCGGAATGGGATCACCTGGCATGGGGGGGCAAGCAATCCCTGAGGGATTGGCAAGAGCTGGAGGTAAATGATGAATCAAATCCTCCCTCCCAGCTGGCAGGAATTGTTGCTGATTTTCCCTGAGTGCAGGCTGGGGGGATTTATTATTTGTTGATTTATTTTATTTATTTATTTATTGGTGTTTTTATTATTGGCACACAAATCCTGGTCCTGGAGGGATCTGATGGCCCCACAGCTATTCCTATTCCTATTCCTATTCCTATTCCTATTCCTATTCCTATTCCTATTCCTATTCCTATTCCTATTCCTATTCCTATTCCTGCCCCATTCCCACTTACCTTCCACAGGTTTACTCCTGGAAAAGCAGAGGGCAGAGGTTAATTGGGGAATTAATTAGGGAATGGGTTATTAGTGGTGAGGAGCTGTTGAGGGGTGGGGATGGGAACACTTCCAGCAATCCCAGGGCTTTGCATCCAGCCAGGAATTTAGGGGAGAACTGGAGATTTTCCCATGGAAAAGTGGTGGCACCACCAGTGATGCTTCCAGGCAGTCCCTGCTGCTCTCCCTGCCTTTCCTGGGATCAATTCCCACCCGGAGAGGGCCTTTCCCATCCTTCTGTGTCCGTGAGCTCATGCTGGTGGGAATTAATCAGCACTGGGAATTAATCTCAAGCAGTCTTCAAATTAATTAGCTGAGTTCCTTAATCCTGCTCGAAGTCCCTAATGATCCTGTGCTCCGCTGGAATTCCAGGGATGTCCCTCTTGCTGCAGCACAGGGGAAATCTGGGGAGTGATGAAGGAGCAGCTCCCGTGGGATCTGGGCTGCTGGGAGTCCCTGCTTCCCAAGTTCCTGTAAAACACGTTCTAAATCCCTGGGCCAGCCTTCAGAGCCCACCTGGCTGCCTTGGAATTCCAGGAATGTCCCTTTGGCCGCTCAGCCCTGGCTGCAGCACAGGTGAAATCCAGGGAGGGATGCAGGAATCACATCCCTGGGATCTGTGCTGGTGGGAATCTCTGCTTCCCAAATTCCCATAAAACAGGTTCTAAATCCCTTCAGAGCCCACCTGGCTGGGTTTTTCCAAGGTTTTAGCTGATCCTAGGAAGGCAGAATGATGAGGATTCTGCTCCTCCACCAGCACGGTCACTTGATTTAAGGTGACCTCTGACTCCATATACCAGAAAAAATACATGGAAAACTTTTTCCCAGGTTTTCTGTTTTATAGCTCCTGGTTTATAGAGCTATATTTTAACTGCACTTCTCCTCTCCTTTTATTTGCCCAGCTATTGTGTTGGTTTATTGTGGGATTATTCTCCATGTGAATTCAATTCTGCCGGAGGCTTTTCCTCATCCAGGTATTTCTGTGGCTCTGCCCTGAGGGAAAATTCCCTGCACAAACAAGGATTGATTTATTTAACAATATTTACCAGATTTGCTGCACTGCAAATGTGGGGCTTAAAGAGCCTGGAACTGCCCAATGCTCCTGATGAGGGAAAATCCTGGAATTTCTGCGTGGCATTCCAAGGTGAGGCGGGCCAGGATGGGCAGGACCCGATGGGAATTGGATGCTTAAATAGGACAAGGGGGAAAATATGAGAAGAACCCAGAGGATGGATGGGATATTGGGAAGGAATTCCTGGCTGGGCTGGAATTCCCAGAGCAGCTGGGAGTGCCCAAGGCCAGGCTGGAGCAGCCTGGGACAGTGGGAGGTGTCCCATGGATGGGGTGGGATGGGATTTAAGTCATCCAGGGCATGACTGGGAACTTAATTCTCACAGAACCCACATCCTTATTCCAAGAGCTCTGGAAAGCTGCTCAGCATTTCCCAGCAGTGTTTTACTGAGCTCTGTCCTTACTGAGCCACGCTTAAACCTGGCTTAACCAGGGATGAAACCCCAACATTTGCAGTGCACCAGCGATGTCACCGAGTCTCAGGCCCTAAACTGAGCCTAAGGGGGATGGAATGAGATTTTTCCCATTTTTTTTGCCAACACTCCTGACCCTCTGGAGTGGGTAAAACCTCACTCAGAAGTGCAGTGATTCCACTTTTATTTATTTATTTATTCCATCTCCACGAGCTCCCTGGGTCTCCACCCCAGAGCCACAGCCCCAAATTAAAGCTGAGTGCCTTGTCCAGCTCCTCCTGCCTCCCTCAGCACCTGGAGAAATTTCCAGAGGTGGCTGAAATCCTGGGGGTTTCTGCCCACACGTTGGGTTTTTAAAGATTTTATTTACTATTTACTCTTGCACTTCTCTGAATTTAATGGGGTGATGCTGAGCCCTGGGAAATCCAGCAAGGAAATGTGCCTCTGCTCCAGGGAATCTCTGCTCCCACCTGTACCTGCCACAGCTTTTTCCCTAAAAACGCCTTTCCACAAATGGCTCAGCTGTTGAAAACCCAATAAATTCCCAAATCTCTCCCAGATGCTCAGGGTTGTTGGTATCATGATTCTCATTTCATCTCGAACGTGGATTTATTAACTCTCCTGCTTAATTACTCCTCAGTGAGGGTGGTTTTCTGAGCTCTCCAGAGGCAAGCAAAGCTTTGGGAATGGCCAGCAGCTCTTCCCAGCTGCGCTCCCTGCCTGCTTCCAGATGTGCAAATAAAAGGAATGCTGATGGCAAGGTGCTGTCCTAGCACAGAGGAAATGAAATAAAATAAAATTAAATTAAGAGCACGTCTTGTTTCCCAAACTTCACTCGGGCCCTTCCATCAGCCAGCACCAAAATCAATATTGGCATTTTAAACCCGGCTTAATTTGAAAGATTCCGGGCTGGATAAAAGATGGAAAAACGCGTGGTGCCATTTGAAGCTGATTTATTTTAATGAGATGCCTACAAGTGCTCCTTGCATCTCACGAGGATAGCCAAGTGTCAGGAAAACGATGCTGCATGCACAGGGAGATAATTCCTGGGATTTAACACCCTCGTGGTGCTCGAAGTCCCTGTGCAGGTGTGGGGGGAGGAGAAAGCCCCCAGGAATTTGTGGAGCAGGTGAAATCCACGCTGCACAGGCCCGGCTCTCAATCCCAATCCTGCAGGAATTGGAAACAGGAACACAAAACCTGCCAGGGAAGCACAGAAAAACCACCAGAGAAAAATACCTGGAAACGGCAGGAGCAAAAAAAAAAAAAAAAAAATCCCGAGGAGGGCAGGCAGGGAGCGGGGCAGGAACCGGCCCCAGGTGAGAATTTGTCCCCAGAGCAGCTCAGAACAGGACCTGGGGCAGGTTTAGGTGTCACTTTATCGGGCAACACGAAACGCAGAGACAAACGCAGCCACACCCGAGAGAAGGCAAAGAAGAGAGAAACTTTATTTTGGTTTTCACATTATAGAGAGTTCTGGGAACGACCATCGATTGGAAGGTGAAGCTACCACCTCTCCAACCACACTGGTCAGTGACAAAGTCCATCAAACCTTTCTCCTCCCAGGAGAAGGAATTAAAAACAAAAGGACAGTCAGAAAAACGTGTGCATGTTNAAAACATGTGCATGTTTACAAAAACAGTGTGAGAAACTCCATCACAAGAATGAAACCATCAGAAGGCTGAAAAGTGAGAGTGACATCCAGGGGCTCCCAGCAAACCCCATCGACTGCCAGCCCCTAAATCCCGCTTTTCCCACCTCATCTACCTGGAAACCTCAGTGCTGGGAAAAACGCTGTGGAATTCTATCCCGTGATCATTGCAAGCTCTCACAATAAAGTCGTTCTTATTAGAAAGAATATGTTATAATATA
>VXAX01005710.1:95598-145221 GCA_013399835.1 Leptocoma aspasia
TGCCGTTAAAATAAAAAAAAAAAAAAAGGAATTACTTTTAATATCCCCGAGTGCTGGAAATGTGAACATCTTGGAAATGCCTTGAAAAGGCTGGAAAGGATCCAGTCCCAAAGCACAAAAATCTCACGCTCAGATCTCCAGTGAGGGTTTCAAAAAGTGATGGCTTGGAGCTGTAGTCATGGTGAGAAAACAAAATATATTGGGAAAAAAACTAGGAAAATATGGGAAAAGGGGATTGAGGGCAGCCTGGATGGNCCCCAACCCAAGCCATTAGCACGGGCATTGTAGCATGAAACACAAACCCTTCCTCCCGAGCCGCACAAAGCCCGGGCAGAGTAATTAATGCAATGAAAGGGCCGGGGCTTGCAGATGGAGATGCGGGAATAAAGGCGCTCCCCGGCGCTGGGCTGTCATGCATCGCATGCTGCATCTGTTATGGAAATCAGGGCTAGCGGGGCCTTTTGTTCGGGCTAAAGCCCTCCCAACAGGGATTTGGCTGCAGTAGATTTTCTTGTTATTAAACACGATTTCGGGCTAGTTGAGAGCAGATGCTGCCGCAGCGTTTGGAACTAATAACCGAGCTCGGAGTGTGCAGCATCCCCGAGAAGTCTGGGCTCGCCTGCGAGAGCCATTCCAGCCCCGGTCCCCTGCTTTGCACATGAATGCTGCTGACACCAGCTGAGCCTTCTGGGCTCCCCTGGCAGCCCCTCCCCGCCTGTGCAGCGCCAGCGAGCACAGGGACACACAAATCACACACAAATCGCACGCCCCAAACGCATCTCTGCCCTCCTCAGCCCCGCAAGGCGCCAAAAAAGCCACCAGGCGCCACCCGCAGCATCCCAAAAATCTTTAAAAATCCCTCTGATGTCCTCTGCCATGGATGGTTGCCCCAGCCATGGCCGTGCCGGGAAGGAGAGGAGCGGAGCAGCCGGCCCGGGGATGTTGGGGTCACAACAGGAGCACACGAGGGAGGGACAAAGGGAGCGAGGCGACAAAAGCCATGGGCGAGTCCCCGCAGCGACACATCAGCACCCGGGGGTGGTGGTTGGCATGGAATTGCCTCTGGCAGCTCCGGAGAGGAGCATCCTGGAGCTGGGGTGTGCCACGGCTCGGGGAGGGAATGCACAGGGAAGGGGCAGCTGTAGGAGCACATCCCGGGCTGTTTGCTCCGGGGATGGTCCCACGTTTGTCAGGGAAGGAGAAAACTGCAAAAATGAGGGTGGAGAAAGGGAATTTTGGTACCGTGGGATGGTTTGCGTTGGAATATTAAAGCTCAGCCCATTCCATCCCTCTGCCATGTCCAGGGACAGCCTCCACTGTCCCAGGGTGGTCCAAACCCTGTCCAACCTGGTCTGGGATTCTTACAGGGATCCAGGGGCAGCCACAGCTGCTCTGGGCAGGAGAAGGGGTTTTCATGGCCCTGAGGCAGAGCTGTCCGTCCGTCCATCCATCCATCCATCCATCCATCCATCCATCCATCCATCCATCCATCCATCCATCCATCCATCCATCCATCCATCCATCCATCCATCCCCTGCTGTGGACTATGGAAAATGAACAGGACAAAGAGCATCAAACGCATCCTGAGAAGGACAAAGAGCACCAAAACACCTCCAAAACAGAACAAAGGGCACCAGAACACCTCCTGAGCGGGACAGAGAGCACCAAACACCTCCTGTGCAGGGCAGAAAGCACCAAACATCTCCTGAGCAGGGCAGAGAGCACCAAACATCTCCTGAGCAGGGCAGAGAGCACCAAACACCTCCTGTGCAGGGCAGAGGGCACCAAACATCTCCTGAGCAGGACAGAGAGCACCAAACACCTCCTGAGCAGGATGGAGAACAACAAACACCTCCTGAGCAGGGCAGAGAGCACCAAAACACCTCCTGAGCAGACAAACCACAGCAAACCCATGCTGCTGTGCCAGCCAGGAGCGGTGACAGGGCAGGGCAGAGGGCAATGCCCGTTCCCACGTCACGGATCTGCTGCTCCCATCCAGCATTGGCAGCTGACAGCAGCACAGGGAGATTTCCCTACACACCAGACAAGAAATGAGTCACGTCTGCTTCAAGGCAAGTCCTGAATCCAATTTGCAGCTATTCCAGCCAGGATGAGGTTAATGGCTCTGCTCGGAGTAACCTGAAACTCGGCACAGCCACCTCCAACTCCCTGACTTGGGAGGTCCCGAGTTTGGGGGCAGAAAATGCCCTGCAGCCCCACGATCTGCTTTTGTTCTCCGGAAAATGATGCAGCTCCATGCCATCAGCACATTCCCAAGGAGGGGGGACACATTCCCAAGGAAAGGGGACACATTGCCAATGCTCTGGGTCAGGCCATGGAGGCACAGAGTTGTAGGAAAAAAGCTCTCATGTAGCTCCATCCCCTTTTCCCAGCCCCTCTGTGCTTGCAGCCACCTTGTCCTCAGCTCTGAGGTCACACCACCCTGAGCCCTAACCCTACTCTCCTTCCTACACCCTCTTGCCCAGTTCCCCCATCCAGTTTTATCAGCCAAGATGGCGCCAGCCCCGTGAGGGGACCCGCCATCTTAGGCCAAATGGCGCCGAATTCCGCTTTGCCACCACAAAATGGCGCCCAGGTCCTCCCTTCCCCGCTCTCCGTTCCTGTTCACGGGACTGTCACAGCTCCTTGAAGGCGCCCCACAGTGTCACTGCTGATTTTTCATGGCAGAGCACTTGACTCAGCATCCTCTGCCCCCCCAGGACACCCCAAGGCAGTCCCAGGACCCCCAGTCCCAGTGGCTGCCCTGGAATCCCAGCCCTGGAATTCCAGCCCTGCTGTTTATTTTTCCTTCTTCCAACCCCTTCAAACACCCTTCACTTTGGGTGTTTGCTCAAGTCGAGCCTCCTCATACTGGGGGGGAAGCTTTTCTTTGGGTTTTTCCCTCAAAAATCCAGGTGTCCCTGGCTGAGGCCACATGTCCAGGCCCACAGGGCATAACTTGATCCCCCCACCTGTAAATATTTTATAATATTCAATATTATCATAATTTTTAAATTGCTAACACATTATTTCATTGCAAATTCCCCTTTATTTCAGAAATGCACACTGCGAGGGGTTACTGCTACCTCCCCACCCCCGTATATTTTGCTGTAAAATGAATTAAATGGTAACTTTTATCCCAAAGTGGCACCTGGAGGCTCAGGGCTGGCTCTAAGGGGGCTGTTCCCAGAAAAAGGAGCCCAGGAATTGGGTTAAATCAGGGAATGGCTCTGTTTGCTGTGGGATTAAAGTCTGGTTTAGGGGCTTTGCTCATCCCTTCCTCATTCCCATGGGAATGATCACGGTGCTGGTGGCACCTCCAGAGCAGGACAGGTGACCATGGCAGAGCAGGAACCATCCTGAGCAGATTCATCCCCTTTCCACAAGTGAAAATCAGGGAATTCCCTGCCAACCTCCACAGTGAATTGCAAGGGAATGAGATTTAGGAGCACATCCCAGAATTTGTGCCCTGAGGTAGGTGGAGGGCTAAAATTCCAATTAACTTGGAATTCCTTCTTCACAAATCCTTTGGAAAACTGGGTGAGATCTTTTCTCTCCTCCTCAGATTATTTCTCATCCCTCATCCTCCAAGATAATTTAGGGAACATTAAAAAAAAAACAAAACCAAAACCAACCAACGAACCAAACAACAACAAAAAAAAACCCCACCAAAAAAACCACTTGGCAGAACATTCCTTGTGCCAGATCCAGAGGATCAGGATCCAAGGTCATTTTGGACACTTTAGGACCTGCTGGGAAGATGACGGAGCTGAAGGGGCTGCAGGAAAATAAAATAATTTTTAAAAATCAAAAATATTCTGTTGGAGCTTTTAATTAGCAGCAGCCACTGTTGCAACGCCATTCTCTCGATGGCTTTTTCAGGAAGGCTGGAACAAGAGCAGGATGAGAGAGAGAATCACTGGAAAAACAGGTTCATAGATTTTTTTAAAAAGGAGTTTGGAAGGAGGAAACTAAATGAGCTGAGAATTAATAATTACTTGATTTTCAGCAAATAATCCCTCCCTTAGGAGAGGCTACATGAGGATGAGGCAAAGAAATGCCAGCACCTGACCCCAAATCCACCAGAGTCCCAAAACATCCTTGGAGCTTTAAGCCACCACCAATCTGGGTGGAGAAACCCCTAAATATCCATCAAACAGCCCAACTTCAGCACGTTAAATTTGGGTTTATTTCCTTTCTGGAGATGGTTTGAGACTCCTTTAACAGCACCTTCCTAATCCACCCCGTTTGAATTATGACCACACCACACTGGGGTGACCCAGAAGCAGCATGAAACATCCAAAATTCCTACAAAATTCGGGGGCTCTCCAAACTGGAGGCACCAGGAAGAGACATTTCCATTCGTCAGCCTCACCAGGAGCCAGGGAACAGCAGCTCTGAGGCAGCAGAGCAGCCACGAAGCCCAGCTTGCAGCTCACACAGAATTAACTCCCTGCCCTGCCAAGCTCTGCTGAAATCCCAGGAAAAGCTGCAGGAGCCTGGTGTGGGACCACAAGGGCTGGGATGAAGCCAAAAAGAGTGGCCCAACTGCTCCTCCAGCGTTTGCAGCTCTGATAAAGATGCCAGAAACCCTCCAAGAGGAACCATTAATTGGGAAAAACCCTTTATGGAAAGAGGTTCCAAGGAGGAAGGAGGAGTGGATCTGTTCCTGCTGGAGTTTGACCAAAACTGACCCAGTTTTGGGTCAGTGGCCCGTGAGCTGTGTTCAAATCCAGCACTTGAGGGCTCCTCAACCTGGCACAGGTGGAAAACACCAAAGACACCTTCAGATGGTGAGGACAGGGAGAGTTTGGGTAATTAATTAACCCCTCACTCATTAATTACAGCACCTACAGACCTGCTGGGTCATCAGGAACATCAGGGCAGTCCCAAGGAACAGGCAAATGAACTGCTGGGAATTGTGAGATGGAATTGTGAGATGAGAGCACCACAAGGAGACAATTCCCAATTTTCCTGGACTGACGCCTGGAGAAGCCCCTGGGAGGGGAGGATGAGCTGCAGGATCTGTGTCCCAACAGGACACAGGAATTCCAGGACAACTCAGAATTCCAAGGATCTCCCAGTGGTGCCAGCAACAGGGACAGCCCTGGGCTGGGAATGAGATTTTCTGGCAAAGAACAACCTGCAAGCTGAATTTGAAGATGTGAAAATTCAGCTTGAGAGGCAAAGCAAAGCAAAGCAACCCCCACGTGTTTGCTTTGCTCCTCTGCCTCTGGCATTTTTGGGAAACAACTCTGAGAAGGAACCCACAGCAAAGTGGAAAATTTAATACCCAAAAGGCTGTTGCAAGAGCAAGATTCCTATTCAAACTCCAGCACAATTATGCCCCAAAACACACAATTATTAATGAACTACCACACAAAGGCCATTTCCACTACAAGAAAATTCCTTTTTTTTTGTTTTTTAATTCAAAGAAAAAATGGTATTTTAATAAATACTGCAGAAACATTAACCAAACATACAAAGTGACTTCAACAATTAAAAAAAAAGTAATGAATGTCCTGCTTTATAACAGTTATAACTTATTTTTTCCACAATATTTAAATACAGAAAGAAGCACTTACCAGCTATTTTGTAATACTGCCCTAAGAGCACTGTTACATCAGTTAAAAGCTTATTATGGTGGTCAAAAATGTCCTTTTTTTGTGGGAAATAACCAGAATGGGAGTGAGATTTGTCTTCTTTTCTCAGATGAAACAAAGTGCTGGGAACACACAGAACTGAGATTTAATTATGAGTTCATCTTTACCTTTGCACGAGTGAACAGAGGTTTTAAACACTTCAAAAATGAAGCATCACCATCGGGAATGAAATGCTTGTCCTCCACAAGCAAAAACCAGCCTGCTCAGAGCTTTGTCTCCTTCCTTTGGGAGAAGTTTGGTGGGTCAGGAAGAGTTGCAAACCATTGGAAAAGGCTGATTTAATTCAGTGTAACAACAGCAAAAAGGGATTGGACTGAACCAGTTCATCCCATTTCAGGACTGGGATTGGCTGGATATTTTTGTGTTAATCCTAAAACTAAGGGCATTATCCAGTTCCCACTGGGGGCCCCTTAAGGCCTCACAGTTCTTTAGACCCCGTTTCCTCCCCAAAACAGGAGCATCACAAAAGGCTCTGCTGGCTCATTTGCAGGTTTTTGAGGGGTATTTTTGTTTTTTTCTTTTCCCTTTGCAGTGAACCACATCCCAGAACAGCATTTGTCTGCAGCTTCCTGCGGGATCCATGGGCTCTCCGGCTCCTGGGAGAAGCCCAAGGGGGTTTCTGGGGCTTCCCCAGGTGGGCAGTAAGGCTTAAGGAACGATCAGGGCTGGGAAACTACGGATCACTTGCCATCACAGCTCTCAGCACCTCCCACTTGAACCTACAGCAACGTGGCCACACAGAACACCAGGACTGGGCACCAATTTCCACTCCACATCACAACCACAAAGAGGAACAGCCGAGTCAGAGCCCTGCAGGGCTGCTTTGCCCCCACTCCCCTCCCCCCCAAATCTGATCCAGCTCATTTCCACGGAAATTCTGGGAATCCTCAAACAGCTGTCTTCATCCCCACCGTGGATCAGGAAGGCAAAAACTCCAGACTCCTCCAAAATTTTCCTCTAAGTGACACACAGGCCTCGGAATCCTCTCCATTTTCACAATCACCTACTAAAAAAAACGAGATGAAATCCTTTGGAAAACCAACTCTAAGGTCACGGGGATAGTTCCTTAATGAGAAGGGTGTATTAATAACATCTTCATTTAAAGAAAAATCCCATTAAAGTATTATTTGAACGAAATCAAAGTGGTAGCATCCAGGAGCAGAGCGTTACTAAAAGAAACAAGCACTGTCCATGACATCTCTCCTTTGCAGGGTTATTTTCCCAATCATTCTCTCTTCTCTCAGCACATTCAAACGTTTTCCCTTTTATTATTATTTTTTTGGCATTGTCTTCAACAGAAATTCCTGATGCCACCTCTCTCAGAGCCTTTTCTTCCTGCTGCTCAGTCCTTAAGTACAGTCTCACACAGCAGGAGAAGTCTCCACAAAAGCACTGGCAAAGCCCTCATTAAACACCCTGTGGCTGTGACTTCATTGAGCTCCAACCCCTCCTGGATCTTCCTCCTCCTCCTCCTCCTCCTCCAGGAAATCCCAGCTCCTTCACATCACCGTGCAACTCTTGGCTTTGTCCTTTCTCAAGTCCGTGGCCACTGTGGACAGTTCTGGCCTGCCAGGCATGTGTGAAATTCGCTTTGTGGCCCTCTGAGATTTGTTTCGTTTCACATTTTTGTTTGTTTTGTTCACACACGCCAGGGTGGCGACGTGAAAAATGTCTCTGACACTGTTTTCTGACTGTAAGGCTGAGCATTCGATGTATGTGGCTGCTCCAATCTGTTTGGCCATATTTGCACCCTGAGGGGAAAAAGGAACATGTGATCAATACCAACTTGTGCAAAATCTTGAGCGATCCTCACAATTCCAGCTCAGTGCTGCTTCCCTGGAAAACCCAAAGCTAATTTTGGAAAATAAACTGAGCTTTGTTTCCAGGAGGAGTTGAACAAGTGTCCAAGCATTATCTGCTCTGCTGATAAACACAAAGTGGGAGAGAAAAGCAGCTCAGTGACTGCAAACAACTGCAAAAAGCCTGAAGTGTCTGAGTGAGGCTTATTTAGCACTTTCACCTTAACCTGAAGCTGGGAATTTCCTGGAAAATCTGGCAGCTTCCAGATTGAAGCCTGAAATCCCCAAAGAGAAATCCTGAGCCTTAAGGAACAAGCAGCTGCCCTGAGCTGGAGCAGAGCCCCTGTTACAGCTCCAGGAAGAGGAGGGAAATGTGTTCTGGGAGAGTTCTACCAATTTCCAGCCAGGAACAGGCAAAAAAAAGGAAAAGGGACATAAGAGGTTATAGGAGCCCTTCTTCTTTTTTTTTTTTTTTTCCTTTGATTTGGCCATATTTGCACCCTGAGGGGAAAAAGGAACATGTGATCAATACCAACTTGTGCAAAATCTTGAGCAATCCTCACAATTCCAGCTCTGCGCTGGTTTTTAGCAAAATCCAAAGCTAATTTGGGAAAATAAACAGGGTTTTGCTTCCAGGAGGAGTTGAACAAGTGTCCAAGCATTATCTGCTCTGCTGATAAACACAAAGTGGGAGAGAAAAGCAGCTCAGTGACTGCAAACAACTGAGTGAGGCCTTTTCAGCAGTTTCACCTTAACCTGAATCTGGGAATTTCTTGGAAAATGTGGCAGCTGAAATCTCCAAAGAGAAATCCTGTGCCTTAAGGAACAAGCAGCTGCCCTGAGCTGGAGCAGAGCCCCTGTTACAGCTCCAGGAGGAGGGCAAAGTTCTTAGGGAAATGTGCTCTGGGAGAGTTCTATCAACTTCCTGATAGGGAACAGGGAAAAAAGGCAAAAAGAACATGAGGGGTTATAGGAGCCCTTCTTTTGTGATTTTAAGAAGTCAAAGCAGGGATATTTGTTCCAGCAGCACAAGGCAAACCACCCAACATGTGACAGATGACAATAGCCCAGGATCCCATGCCACTGGAACACAATACAGCATTATGTGAAAAACCAGGAGTTGTTCCAAGGGAAATTTGATTTCTGAGGGGTGAATCTTTACTAAGTTACAAAAACCAACCACATCCTTGATTTTGCTACTGGAACACAATACAGCATTAAGTGAAAGAACAGAAGTTGTTCCAAGGGAAATTTGATTTCTGAGGGGTGAATCTTTACAAAGTTATGAAATCCAACCACATCCTTGAGGTGCCACTCCTCACGCAGCCCCTCCTGGCTGCTGCAGTGCCAGGCTGATGGCACCAATCCCTGGGCACCCAGGCTCAGTCTGCCCTGCAGTGATGCAGCCACCTTATCAATGGCAAGGGGGAGAGGCTGATAAGGCAGTAGGAGCTGGTAGGACCAGCCCTCCCCACAGTTAAACATCTCAGCTCCTGCTCAGCTGAGCCTCAGAAATGTTTGCTCAGGTGGAGCTGCCTCAAGTGGGAGCCTGNTGAGGGGTTATAGGAGCCCATTTTTAAATTATTATTTGGCCATATTTGCACTCTGAGGGGAAAAAGGAATGTGTGATCAATCCAACTTGTGCAGAGAGCCAGAGCAAGCCTCACAATTCCAGCTCACTGCTCTTTCCCTGGAAAACCCAAAGCTCCAACAGCTGATTTGGGAAAATAAACAGGGCTTTGCTTCCAGGAGGAGTTGAACAAGTGTCCAAGCATTATCTGCTCTGCTGATAAACACAAAGTGGGAGAGAAAAGCAGCTCAGTGACTGCAAACAACTGCAAAAAGCCTGAAGTGTCTGAGTGAGGCTTATTTAGCACTTTCACCTTAACCTGAATCTGGGAATTTCTTGGAAAATGTGGCAGCTGAAATCTCCAAAGAGAAATCCTGTGCCTTAAGGAACAAGCAGCTGCCCTGAGCTGGAGCAGAGCCCCTGTTACAGCTCCAGGAGGAGGGCAAAGTTCTTAGGGAAATGTGCTCTGGGAGAGTTCTATCAACTTCCTGATAGGGAACAGGGAAAAAAGGCAAAAAGAACATGAGGGGTTATAGGAGCCCTTCTTTTGTGATTTTAAGAAGTCAAAGCAGGGATATTTGTTCCAGCAGCACAAGGCAAACCACCCAACATGTGACAGATGACAATAGCCCAGGATCCCATGCCACTGGAACACAATACAGCATTATGTGAAAAACCAGGAGTTGTTCCAAGGGAAATTTGATTTCTGAGGGGTGAATCTTTACTAAGTTACAAAAACCAACCACATCCTTGATTTTGCTACTGGAACACAATACAGCATTAAGTGAAAGAACAGAAGTTGTTCCAAGGGAAATTTGATTTCTGAGGGGTGAATCTTTACAAAGTTATGAAATCCAACCACATCCTTGAGGTGCCACTCCTCACGCAGCCCCTCCTGGCTGCTGCAGTGCCAGGCTGATGGCACCAATCCCTGGGCACCCAGGCTCAGTCTGCCCTGCAGTGATGCAGCCACCTTATCAATGGCAAGGGGGAGAGGCTGATAAGGCAGTAGGAGCTGGTAGGACCAGCCCTCCCCACAGTTAAACATCTCAGCTCCTGCTCAGCTGAGCCTCAGAAATGTTTGCTCAGGTGGAGCTGCCTCAAGTGGGAGCCTGGAGCAGGGTGTCACCAGCCTGTCCTCGGTGCTTCCTGCTGGAGTCCAGAGGAATGGGAAAGCTCTGACTCCATCACTGCCAAGGGGATTTTAGAAGCTGTGTCCTTTGTGTTCAGCTGACTCCTGCTCCTCAGGGGTACAGGCTGAGCTGTCATCCAGGGGAAAAAAAAATCCACCTGCCAGCAAGATCACTCTCATGGAAAGACTTGATTTTCCTCAAGTCCTTTAGTAACCCCACATCAGGAGCTGCTGTTTGGAAAACATGAGGGATAAACCATCCCAAACTGGCTGCTAAAGACACTGAGGTGACTCGTGGAGGTGCCACTGTCCCTCCCACAGGGTGATTCAGCTGCCATGAATGATCACACACATGTGAGTAACAAAGGGAAGCTCAGCTCAGAGCAGTTTCCCTGTTCCCTACATCCTGCTCTCTCCCATGACCTGATTCCTTTCCCTTTCTCTCTCCAAACTTCTCCCTTCCCCAGGAGCAAAGAACTCATCAAGAATTAAGATGCCTTCTGGTTTTGCTGCACCTTCAGAAGGAGGGACAAGGTGCTTTTTAAGGAATTGGGGACAGATTATATTCCAAGATAATGTCGTGATTCTAAAGTCAAACAACATTCAAATCTGAAGTCTGCAGACAGCAATTTTACCAATTTGGCAGTGAATAAACAGGATGTGTCACCTTTTAGCTACGTTTTTGGTGCATGCAGGGACAGAAAAGCAGGAAGTTTTTTTAACAACTCACCTAAAAAGCAATTTACCACCAAAAAGACAACAATTTATGATGTTTAAAGGGACGGTTTTGATGTGTTGAGGGGCTGCAGGATTTCCTTTAGTCCTAAACAGTTTTCAAACCCACCTCTACCCACACCAGAGCTGCAAATCTGCCTTTTAGGCTGCACTGGTGTCATCATGAGGGAGAAGCTGGTCACAGTGAGGGCTCCAGTGACAGAAAAGGGGTTTTTCTTCCCTGGTGAAGGACACACAAGGAGGTGGCCCCTACCTGGTCGTAGGACACGGGGGTCTGCCTGTGGTTGGAGAGCTCCACCAGCGTGCTGACGTCGGTGCGCAGGTCGGACTTGCAGCCCACCAGCAGCATCTTGGTGTTGGGGCAGAACTCCTGGATCTCCCCTTTCCACTGGAAAATTGCAAGTTGTTAATTGCTGGAACACTGGCTGCTGAGAATTTTTGATTTTCTGTGTTGTCGGACACCAACCCCCAAGAGAACACTGCATTTGAGCTAAGACCTTAGAGAAAGCTTTCAAAATTCAATGATAGAATTAAAATGATAGATGTGTAGTTTGAATAGAAGTGTGTAATATCACACAGTAGAAAACTTGGAGTTTAAAAGCTTTAGAATATAGTAATATATAAAAAACAAGACAGAAGTTTTAAGACAAAAGCTAGTCCTTCTTCTTCATGGGTTTGAGTGGTATTGTGTAATTAGATTAAAAAATCCACATTACAAGCAGTTAGTTAATAAGTTAAAAATAAAAATAATTTAAGTGTCATTTCTTAATTAGACAGTTTATCCTTAAAAAAGCTTGTAAAAAAAGAAACAGAACTCCATTTTTAGTTTGTTAAAGTAAAATACTATAGAACTCACAGTTCTATAGTATTTTACTATAGAACACAGTTCTATAGTATTTTACTATTTACTGTAATATAAATAAAAACTAATGAACATATAAGTCCAAACAAAAAATACAACCTCACACATTTAATCCCCAGCCTAAAAAACAAACAAACAAACAAACAAAAAACCAAACAAACTCAACAGTTAATGTTTAAATCCAAAGAAGCAATGGGTAGAAGTTTAATCAGTGCTGACGTCCCACGCTGAAATATTTTTATGTAATGGTTGGATTTTCCTTCAAGGTAATTTTTGGAAGACATCAGCTCCAGCAGAACTTGGTCAAGGATGAAATCTTCCTATCTCACACACTCATGAATTCCACTGGCTTACTAATCAGCAGGGAATGAGTAGAGATTGTTTACCCACATGAGCAAAGGTTTGCAGAGCTGTTGTTTCTCACACCCAGCCCCAGCCAGGTGCAGAAATGCTGTCCCCACCTTCAGAGGCAGCTCCTGTACAACCACAGCTCCAGCAGGGCTAAATGTGGGTTTAGTGCTGCATCCTCACACCTAAAACTGCACAAATCTGTCCCAGGTGAACCAGCAACGAGCCCCTCAGACGGAACTTGGGGTAAATCCATTTGGTTTCACCCTTCTGCAAGGTTATGCTGAGAACACAAAAACTTCACAGCATAATCCAAACAGATGATACTCCCTAAAATTTAAGGCTGTAATTTGGCTTTAAAAGCATATTAAGAAAAATCTCTTGCAGAATTAAGTAAGCAGCATTAGCAGGGACAGAGAAAGCCACAGTTCTAGATGCTTTTCGACACAGAGTAGTTTTGAAGTATTTTTGTAGGCTATTCAGAGCACTGTAAGGCACTTTATCCCAGTGAGACAAGAATCACTGGCCCCAGCCTCAGAAAAAAAAAAAGGAACTTCAGGTCATTAAGCCCCAAAGCCACTGTGAAGCTGAGTCATGCTCAGCAGCCAAGGAGAGGACCAGGACCACCTTGCAAACACAGAGCTTGATTATGAAAATTCCGTGTTTGAGCCCATGGGAAGTCTGACACCAGCTCGGATCAGTGATCTCATGGAGGCTTTGGGGCAGGGCTGCATTTCTGTGCCACTGCAAGCCCTGCTGCTGCCTTCCAGAGGCATTTGTCACTGGCTCCTTCTCACGTCAGGCTCACCAATTATGTAAGGCCATGGCAGAAGCCCAAACACTTGGCAGACAATTTTTACCCATCGCTACAACCCAGCAAAGTTTCCCAATCCTGTCACAGGAACGCGTGAGAGACAATTTCTTACAGCACCTCACACCACCCTCAACAATTCCTTGCTGTCTCAGGGCTGAGGAATGAGAATTTCCTTCAGCTCCAAGTGTTCATTACCAAGTTTTTGTTTCCAATTAACATCCACCCCTTTCAAACAAACGACCTCAAATTAAAGCACCCTCCTGTCATCGCTCCATTAAAAGAAACAAAGTGGAAGCTCCCAGTGTAGGGACAGCACCGCTGCAGGATTTAAAGATGAGCTTCTCCAGCAGAGCTGTGTGCTCAGGGCTTGCTCAAACACTTGCCTTTTTTAGGACACTATCCAGGGTTTCTGGCCTGCTGATGTCAAAGCAGATCAGGACAGCATCGGAGTCCGGGTAGGAGAGCGGGCGGACGTTGTCGTAGTAAGGAGAGCCTGCAGGGAAAACAAACAACATCTTCATTAATTGCTGTTTTCCTCTTCCTGCAGCCACTCACAAAGGCTGGAGAGGCTTTCAGTGACGGCCCCCCAGTGATCCATCAGCCACCAAAAGCTTGGGATGCTCCCAAGGACCGGAAAAGGGCTCAGCCCAAGTTTAAGGCCCAGCATTAACTTGCAGGGGAACAAATCCTCCAACTCCAAAAGGCTTCTTCTAAAACAGTTTGAAATTCTTCAGTTTTGATTTGTCTAACAGTTAACTTAAAACAAATAGCTCCAAGTGCAAAAAGCATCTTTAGTTGTCACATTGACAATGTTTAGAAGAAACTCTTGCTTCAAATTAAAGAACTTGTTGCAGGAAACAGATTTCCGTCAGGGAAAAATCCCAATCCTGTAGGCAGGCACTCAAGTTATTTGTCACAAAAAGCCTCATTAATCTGTAAACCAATAAAGCTTGCAATAAATGTTTATGTTTAGCTCATAAACCAGATTTTTATCAACAAGATCAAAGCTAATTTAGTAATCTGGGGGAACAGATGTAGGTACAGTGCTGCTCTTTGTGCTTGTTTTACTTGCAGGCCTGTGAAGGAATTTTCTGTTTTCCTTAACAACAATCATGATGTGAAGAGTTAAAATCTGTCCAGAATTAAAAATCGTATTTTAATCATCTGGTGAATCTGGCAACAGGCTGGGGGGGGGGAAGAAATAAAACAAAACTTTGTATTTTCTAAGAAGTTGCAGTCACTCAACCACCATTAGGTTTGGCCTTAACTGTGCTGACCTTCACTTCCTGAGGAAAATACATTTCTTAATGCATTTAAAAGGGCATTTAAACCAGTTCAGTGGCCCAACAGGGCAAGGGCCTGGGCAACTTAAAATTCATTTTCTCAGCCATCATATATTCTTATTTCTGTATTTTCCCCCTGAAAAATCCTAAAATAGAGCAGACCCTAAAGCACAGCATGGAGCAGCCACCACAAGAACCCAGTGTGCAGGGCTTTGGGGGGGTTATCAGCTCATTATCCCCCCGATCCCCCAGCTCTCCAGAATTAATTGGCTGGAAGGTCTCTGATTATTAATTGGATTAGAGGAATTCCTCAAGTTTTTGCCTGACAGACAGCTCAGGCTGTTGCACGAGGCACGGTGTGACTTCACTTGGAAGGCTTCTCCCGCACGGGAAAGGAGGCAAGAATCCCAGGAATGTTGTTTTTGAAATGAGGAATAACACATGGGGAGTGAAGCATTACCAAAGTAGGTAGCAGAAGGTAATTTGGTGAACGAGAAGGATTTAATTCGAATGCTCATCTCCTTAAATGATGTCAATCTGACAGAGCTGTCAGAAAAGGCTCTTCACACCCCACTTCAGCTGAATTCAGCACAAATGACACGTTGGGAACAAATCTCAGCAATCTCAGCGAGGTGACCCGGAGTTAACTACTCACTGCAGCTATCAGTGAGCATTTTCCAGCGCTAATTACAGCCCACTGCCTCCTGTCCTGCAGCCCCAGGGCCGGGTTATTTATCCTGCAGCCCCAGGGCTGAGTTATTTGTCCTGGACACAGAGGAACTGCGGCACCGAGTGCCACTAGGAGCCACCTGGGTGACATTAAAGCACTGCCACGTCTCCCTGAGCTCCAGCAAGCAAGGGCAGGATTGAGGGAATCCTTAATGGGTGCTGGCTAGGAAGGAGTCTCAGCAAAGCCTCACCCAGAAACTCATTCCTCACACAAATACCTCTGGGCTCACTCAGCAGCTCCAGGGATCCCATTTATGTCCAGGAGATGGATTTGTGCACACTGAGTCCCCACCTCCAGCCCCGAGACGCCTTCCCACCCTGGCAGCTGGAGCTGCTTTGCTTGGAAGGTTTTTCTTTTTTCCCCCTCTTTGAATTTCTCCTATTTCAGATGCTGAGCTGGAATAAAAGCACTTTTAGCAAGCTTAGGAGGGATATTCCCCAGCTTTTCTCCAGGCTGGTGTGTGGCAGAACAAACAGAGCCCATTTCAACTCCTCGAGCTGCAGGATCCACAAAGGAAATTTCCTGCTCTCATTTATAACCAAACCTTTATTCCCGTGCAAATAAAGAGGGGCTGCAGCCCTCACTGTGCAGGCCTATTCAAGCTGGCATTTTCATCCCTCTGCCCAGAGAAACCCTCAGAAGGCAGGAATGTCAGGAATGAGGCTCTGCTCAAGTCTGAACAGACAACTCCAGCACAGCCCAGCCTGGCTGCTCCCTCCTTTTCATGTTGCTTTGCAGATTTGAAGCCGTGCCAACCCTCGAAAACAGAAGGAGAATGTGGAACTGGAGCCATGGTATTTGTGGGGAGAAAAAAAAAAAAAAAAGCCTATTTGTGTTTGGGATTCTGTTCCTGCAAAATAAAACATTTTTGGCAAGGACAACATGGGTGGTTTTTCAGTTTTATCAAGGAGTTGTTGATAAGGCTGTAGTTCATTTTCTTTTGTGCTGGACATTTATTCCAGTTGCAATCCTTTTTTTTTTTTTTAATTTGTTTGGCAGCTTCAATAATCTCAGCCAAAAATACTTGCAACATTAAGGATGGTCTGCTTTTGAAACCTTATGTTTCATGCAGAGTCCAAGAGAAATTCAGTTTTAGACTGAAATAAAACCCCTCCTCAGCAATGTGGTTGGGTTTGGCCTACAGGGGATGCCAAGCTTAGCTTAAATATTGCTATCTTAATAACGAACAGAATTACATCACTAAAAACTGAATAACATTTGATTTTTGGGTGGTTTAGCAGCACTTGAAGGTGCTGGATCAGGGAGAGGTGTTTGGCTGGAAGATCCAAAGGCACCAGGAGGGTTCAGCTCCACATCCTGAGGCCAGGAGGGCTCAGTAACAGGCAAGATTTTCCTATTTCCACACCAGCAAGCAGCCACCAGGAATTAGGCTTTGGAGCCTTTTGGAGCCCAGTCAAGTGAAAGAACAACAGATGAACAGCAGCATTCTCACTCCCAAAGCCTTGGGCTCACTAATTATCACAGAAAACACAGCAAACACTGCCTGCTCCAAGGAGCTGATTCAGTGCTGATGGTTTTCCTCCTTCCCAAAAAAACTCAAAAAACCTGGGATGGCTGAGGTGGATTTTCAGTGCAGGTTATCTCCAAGTACAGAGATATCAAAATATTCAAAGCTTTTTATGTGCTCACACCTCCAGGGGCCAACTTTGAGAGGGCACTTGGCATTCCCGGGTATCAATTCTAATTAATTCCCCTGTAAAAGTAATAAGAAAACCCTGCTAAAATGGGCAATTAAAAACAGAAAAACACACAATTCAACAAGACAACTGGGAGGCAGACAGCAATTGGACTTTTCCTTTGCAATCCTTACTGCCAGGGAAACTTGGGGATTTAGCAACTTTAATTCCTCCAAGTTTCAGCTTTCTCCTGAAAGGTTTCAGCACGAAACTTTCCAATTAATTTCTGTTTGTGTATGGACACCGAGTACATTGTATACAGTCAAAAATCCCAGCAAAACTAACTTGACTCACAGCTCCAGGGCCCTTCTGGATTTAATTACTTGCTAATCCCCAGCAGTTGTAAGTATTTCTGGCCCTGTTGAGAATTATTTTATTGGAATAGCCACGGTTCAAGCAATAAAGAAACCCCCTAAAATGCATTTTAGAGAGACACAGGTATGTACACCTAATTAATGGTATTTCTAAACCACAGCTGCTGTTGTCCTAGCAAGAAATAGAAATATCAAAGGAGCCAAAAAACGTGATAAATGCAGATTAGATGGTAGATAAAGGCAACTAATACAGATTTTTTTTTCCTTCACGGTGGCCCTGAAAGTACAGGACGAAGCTTTAACCTGGAGAAACTTTTAATATTCCACCTCACACAACAAGCACAGAGCTCCCAAACAGCTCAAGACTGCCACATGTTACCACAGAGCAGAGTAATTTATGGTGTAGTGAGATTGCAACCAGACATTCCTGCTTTGAGACAGGGCTGGTAGTCCCAAACCCCATTGAAATTCAACTTGGCAAGTGCTTCCCTTAATGCTGTGGCTAATTTAAATCCTTCTAATGACTTGCAGAACTAGACAGCACCAGCAAACATTTGAATAATGAACCTTCCCGTTCCATTCCACTCTGACTTGTCCCATATTCCCATGGGCAAATCCAAGATGCAACAACAACTCCCCAATGAATTTTAAATTTTCTATCAGTTGCACGACACCTGAAAGTTCTCTAGTAAAAACACATTATCATCGTTGATATATAAGGAATTATAAAGCAAAACTGTGGCAGCAGGGCCTGTTCTCACCCTAACACAACTATTTTAACCAATGCCCACAAGCTTTTCTGATTCTCACAGTGAGTAAAAAAAGTGATTTCAGTAATAGAGGAGTGCTCCATAAATTGATATTCTTCACATCAGCCACCAAATGAGGAAGCCTTGACTTGAGGAGTGTCCAGCCTACTTCTTTCTACCAGGTCCTTTGACTTAAAATTTCAATCAAGCCTTCTCTCAACTATCATTTGCTCTTCGAATTTATTGAAAAACGTCAAATAAATTAGGAGAACAGATAATACCCACATCAACAAGGTAAGTTGGAAGTGGCAGTACATACTTCCAAAGGATTCACTGCAAAACCCAATTATCAATTTTAATTCAAGGGACTAATTGGCAAGGCTGTCAAATGCTCCCAGTTAAAAAAAGAGTTAAAGATGAATACAAAATACTGATTGAGTCATCTTGGAAGTATCTGCAGCACAGTGCAGTAAACTCAATTAAACAGCATCTTTTCCCCCTTCCCAAGAGACACTCAAGCACCACAAAAACTGCAGCCATCACCTCCCCCGTGTTGCAATGATCAGCCATCTTTTCAAGTTAATTAGATTTAGTCCTGCTTTAAAAATGCCATTCAGACATCTCTTCTAACTCAGTAGAGGACCAGGACAAAGACTTGTAAAAATTAAATTACCAAGACTTTCAGATAAGGCTAAAACACTCCCTTATCTTCGGTTGTCTCTTATCTGCTGGTGTGATTTTGCTCTGGGTTAATGGGCTTGGGCAGCGTTGGTTTTTTGCAGTGGGTGAGAAGGGATGGTCAGGGAGCCAAAATTCCTCATCCAGAGTCCCACAGCCAGAGGATCCACTCAGTAACACTCTGTAAAACCAAGCACTGGATCTTTCAAATATTTCCTCTTCAGTTTGGGATGTCAGATCAATCACCCAACTTGGTCTCAAGCTTCTGACTCAACCACATTTTCTCTGAGTTCCAGGACAGAGGACAAAGGCTGGCAGGTGTTTTTTCTTCCACTGCTTTTGTCTTTTGAAGTGCTAGGGAATATTTCATTCCATGGGTGTCTCCAGCCTTTGACAAACAGATTCCAAACCTTCCCATGTCCAGCCTGCGTGCGTGTTGTATTTTAATAAAGATAACATTTTCCAAAATAACTAATAATTTTTAATAAGCCCTTGCTCCGTAGTTCCAGCCAGCTTAGTAGTAAGCATGAAAGCTCCAACCAGACACACTCCAGAAATCTGCAAGTCTCACTTGGCATAAGATGAAGAAAAAAAAAAAAAAAAAAAAAAAAAAAAAAAAAAAAAAAAAAAAAAAATCAGCTCAGAGCAAAGCTGATACTGGTTGTGGGCAGAGGCTGCCTTTTCCCAGTAATCGTGTTGCAAGAATTTGGAATCATTTCTTCAACAGCAAGAGGGAAGCCAACCCGCCGCCTAAACTCCTCTTTTAAACAGGGATTAACATTTTCATTCCTGGTAAAAGAACTGCTGTCACACTGAGGAGGAGCTGCCGGGTCCAAATTCAGCATTAACGAGCCATCTACACAGGGAAAGAGAGGGACTGTGCGCTCTGCCAAGTTCCTCCAGTTTTTTTTTTTCCAATCAGCTCTGCAGATGATGTTGATCCACACCTCTGGTTATGGTTCCTGGTGTCATTCCCCCCTGGACATCCTCAGTTCTCCACAGGCAGAGCCCCACCGGCTCCCCACGCTCCTCTCCAGCACTGAGGCAGCAATTTTGGGGTGCTGCATCACCCCCCTGGCTGTAAGTGCAGCCCAATTATCCAAATTATCAACGGCAGGCGGATCTAGAGGAGCTCCTGTCTCAACATGTGAGCAGAGCCAGCCAAACACCAAACCCCTCAACCTTGGAGGCGTCTGAGCCGGTTTCTTCCAGGTAAAACTGGAAGAAATGAAGAGCCTGATGGGGGAAAGGATGGTTCCCTCTGCATCCCAGAGAATCAGAGATAAATTCTAAAGCTTTTCCCTAAAAGCCGATCCTGGCCCTAAAGACTCTCTAGAACACTGGGAAGCGAAGTGCTACGTTTTGTAAAAAACCGAGGAGGCATTAAGGAGGCCACCAGGAGCTCCAAAGCGAGCTGAAATCATTCCCCACTAGCACAGAAACACCTTTCCCCTCTCCTACGAGGCACAGCGGGGTTTGCAGGCAGCAGAGGAGCCGAGGTGCCCCCGGAGCTCCTCAGAAAGCTCCTTCCAGCCAGGCAGGTGAGAACACATTCCCCCGCAATGCTGACAAACCGCTTCCCGGAGCCTTGCCCACACCCTCAGCCAAGGAGATCCTGCAAGGATAGCTGAGATTTTTGTCAAAAAGCCCTCAGAAGCCGCGGCATGCGGAGCCAGGCAGCCCCGCCAGGAGCGCGGAGCCGCCGCTCCTCCCGATCCCCCCCCCGAATTCCCGGGATGCGAACGGGAGCGCTCACCCGAGGTGTCCCAGAGGCTGAGCTCGATGCGCTGCGTGTCGATCTCGAAGCTGGCCGTGTAGTTCTCGAACACGGTGGGGACGTAGCTCTGCCGGGAGACAGCGCACGGTCAGCCCGCGCCCATCGCCGCCGCCCCGGCCCCGACCCCGGCGCCGACCCCGGCCCAAGCCCGGTGCCATCCCGCTCACCTCGGGGAAGCAGTCCTTGGCAAAGACGTGCAGCAGCGCGGTCTTCCCGCACTGGCTGTCCCCCACCACCACGATCTTGCACTTCACGTTCTGGTTGGGATCCATCACCGCCTTGCTCAATAACTTCTGGCTCGCTCTTCTTTCCTTCATTGATCTCCCCTTAGTCCCTCCGGCCGGCCACAACAGAAGAGAGGGGGGGAAAAAAAAAAAAAAACCACGACCCAGCCAAAAAACAAACCACGCCCGGGTCCCTCGCGAAAAAGGCAAAAAGAACGTGAAAAACAAAATAAAGCCGCTGCGGTGGAGGAGGCAGAGCCGCGGACGCGCCGCCGCCCGCCCGCCCGCCGGTCCCGCGCTCACTGCTTTGTCCCCCCGCCGCCCGCCCCTATTTATAGCCTCGCGCCCGCCAATCACCGCCCGCCGCCGCGCGGGCCACGCCCCCTAACCGCGCGCCGCCGGGGCAGCGCGCCCCCTAGGGGAGCCGGGGAGCCCCGGGAGCAGGGGCGGCAGTGAAGGGGGGCCCGGCGGCCTCAGAGCGGTGGGGGCGATAAAGAAGGGAGTTGTGGTGTTTATTGATGGATTCTATCTGTAAATGTCAGCGGTGTGAAGGGAACGGCGCGATCTGGGGCTGTGCGGCCTCCAGAGGTGGTCCGGGGTCCCTCAGGGGGTGCCCAGTACCTCGGGCTGGGATGAGGGATAGTGGGGAGAGCTGAGGAGAGCAGGAGCTGAGGGGAATGAGGAGGGATGAGAGAGAGATGAGAAGGAAGGGCTGAAAAAGGATGAGGAGAGCTGAGGAAGGATGAGGAGAAGGGATGAGGAGAGAGAGGAAGGGATGAGGAGAGATGGGAAGGGATGGTGCTTGTGATCGTGGGCAAAGGGGCTTTTCCCTCAAAACATGGTCACAAGGAGTGTGTCAGGATTATCACAAAAACACAGAACCATGGAATACTCTGAGAGGGAAGGTACCACAAGGATCATCCCTGTCCCTGCACAGACACCTCCAAATCCCACCCTGGGCATCCCTGGCAGCGCTGTCCAAACGCTCCTGGAGCTCTGGCAGCCTCGGGAATGTGCCCATTCCCTGGGGCTGAACCCTCTGGGGGAAGAACCTTTCCCTGATACCCACCCAAAACATGCCCGGACACAGCTCCAGCCATTCCCTCAGTCCCATCCCTGTCACTGAGAGCAGAGATCAGTGCCTCCCAACCATCAACATCCTATTTTTGCTCTTCCTGGACACAACCCCAAGCAAAGCTGGCTGAGGTTCAAGAGAGGATTGAGCATCGTTTCTGAAAGGAGATCCCTGAACAAGGGATGGCTTGTGAGCTGCTCGTAGCACTCATCTGCCTCAAGAGCTCCTCTCTTTTCCCGTATGGCTCCGTGTGGCAGCCGGATCCCTGGAAAAGGGGCTGGAGCAGAGCCTGCCTCCCCTCCTGCCTCCAGCCTCACTTTCTGGCTTTGCCTGGAGCAGCCGGACACAGGGCTGGCCTCCCTGAAGGTGCAGCCTTGGCCTTTTCTCTTGAGTCATCCAGGTCATGAACCCAGCCCGTGTCAGTTCTGGGCTGAAANCCCCCCGCGCCGCCCAAAAAAGAAGAGAGGGGGGAAAAAAAAAAAAAAACCCACGACCCAGCCAAAAAACAAACCACGCCCGGGTTCCTCGCGAAAAAGGCAAAAAGAACGTGAAAAACAAAATAAAGCCGCTGCGGTGGAGGAGGCAGAGCCGCGGACGCGCCGCCGCCCGCCCGCCCGCCGGTCCCGCGCTCACTGCTTTGTCCCCCCGCCGCCCGCCCCTATTTATAGCCTCGCGCCCGCCAATCACCGCCCGCCGCCGCGCGGGCCACGCCCCCTAACCGCGCGCCGCCGGGGCAGCGCGCCCCCTAGGGGAGCCGGGGAGCCCCGGGAGCAGGGGCGGCAGTGAAGGGGGGCCCGGCGGCCTCAGAGCGGTGGGGGCGATAAAGAAGGGAGTTGTGGTGTTTATTGATGGATTCTATCTGTAAATGTCAGCGGTGTGAAGGGAACGGCGCGATCTGGGGCTGTGCGGCCTCCAGAGGTGGTCCGGGGTCCCTCAGGGGGTGCCCAGTACCTCGGGCTGGGATGAGGGATAGTGGGGAGAGCTGAGGAGAGCAGGAGCTGAGGGGAATGAGGAGGGATGAGAGAGAGATGAGAAGGAAGGGCTGAAAAAGGATGAGGAGAGCTGAGGAAGGATGAGGAGAAGGGATGAGGAGAGAGAGGAAGGGATGAGGAGAGATGGGAAGGGATGGTGCTTGTGATCGTGGGCAAAGGGGCTTTTCCCTCAAAACATGGTCACAAGGAGTGTGTCAGGATTATCACAAAAACACAGAACCATGGAATACTCTGAGAGGGAAGGTACCACAAGGATCATCCCTGTCCCTGCACAGACACCTCCAAATCCCACCCTGGGCATCCCTGGCAGCGCTGTCCAAACGCTCCTGGAGCTCTGGCAGCCTCGGGAATGTGCCCATTCCCTGGGGCTGAACCCTCTGGGGGAAGAACCTTTCCCTGATACCCACCCAAAACATGCCCGGACACAGCTCCAGCCATTCCCTCAGTCCCATCCCTGTCACTGAGAGCAGAGATCAGTGCCTCCCAACCATCAACATCCTATTTTTGCTCTTCCTGGACACAACCCCAAGCAAAGCTGGCTGAGGTTCAAGAGAGGATTGAGCATCGTTTCTGAAAGGAGATCCCTGAACAAGGGATGGCTTGTGAGCTGCTCGTAGCACTCATCTGCCTCAAGAGCTCCTCTCTTTTCCCGTATGGCTCCGTGTGGCAGCCGGATCCCTGGAAAAGGGGCTGGAGCAGAGCCTGCCTCCCCTCCTGCCTCCAGCCTCACTTTCTGGCTTTGCCTGGAGCAGCCGGACACAGGGCTGGCCTCCCTGAAGGTGCAGCCTTGGCCTTTTCTCTTGAGTCATCCAGGTCATGAACCCAGCCCGTGTCAGTTCTGGGCTGAAACGTGAGCAATTCATCAAGTTTTAAAACAACATCCTGAAAAAAGGGCTGTTGGCTCGTGCCTGTTTGACCATGGGGAGATGCTGCCCTGACTCACATGAGAGAATCCCAAATATGACATTTCAAAATTCAGTGCTGATATTTTTGGGGTTTGTTCTGACGTGTCACATCTTTGGCTGGTCCCATTACTCATTTCCGAAGAATTGGTTTCTGTTTGGAAACAATGTGTAAAACACTAAAATTTGCTCTGTGTGCCTTTTTTGTAAGGCTCTGGAGCAGACAGATTTCCATCGCTTTTTTACGTTTTTAAATTAAAAGCTGCTCCTTTGCAGTCTCCATCCATCCCTGCTGTCCACCAGCTCTTTAGAAAAATGGTGAAATGGGAGGAATAAGCAGTGAAGAAAATTAACACTCACAGGAAGCTGAGTTTCTCCCTTTTGTTCAGTATTGGAATGGGGGATAAGTCTGGAAAAATAAAGTTGTAAATGCTCTCAGGTGTTCTCCAAAGGACAGAAAATCCTGATTTTTCTGCCTTTCCCTCTGCTCCACACTGGAACACGAAGCAGCCTCATGGGCAGAGGAATCGAGCTCTGGAGTTTCAGCTCCAGTTCTTTGGGAGCCCAGTGCACCAACCAAGGAATATCTTGGATCTAAGGAGAGGAGAAGACAGGGTTGAAAGAGCTCTTTATTCATCCTGAGTGGGAGCTGGGTGTGAACATCTGCTCCTGATCAACCCACGGGGCACCTCTGCACAGATGGGCACAAGATGGACCAAAGCCCACGTTGATGCTGTGGTAAATGAGTATTGAATAGTTGACTCTCACAATTAGAGGGTAAATATTATGTAAGAGAAGTTTTATAGATATATTTCCTTTTTTTTTCTTTTTTTCTTTTCCTTTTGTTCTTGCAGGATGGCCGGGAACACCATGGTGCTTTGGCTTCCTCAGAGGAGGAATTGCTCTCCTCAGAGGTCCTGGAGGAGACATCTCCCTCACACAGCTCCCGTGGAAAATCCGCCTTCGTCCCGCTATGCTTGGAATGTGGAAACTTTAACGCACAAGGAACCCTGAGTCATGGTGAGCAGAGAGCTTCCATCAGCAGCTCCTGCTGATATCATCTTTGCACCATTTGTTTGCTGCCCAGCCCATCCCCAGGGATTTCGGGTGCTTTGAGCACTGAGGACAAACCTTGGAAGCCACCAGCTTGTTGGAATTCCTTGGGGAAGCTGCTCCAGATCTGTTAATCCCCATAAACCCATTATTCATGTCAAACCCTTCAGTTTAATGCCTTTTCCCATATCTCGATAACTACGGGGATAACGCAGGGGGGGTTGATGTTTCCACCAGGATTTTTCACACGCAGTCTGGATTTTTGATTTGTAGGGCTGAGTTTTGTGCTTTGCTTTCTTCAAATTCCCCATTTTCTTCCAGATCTGATGGAAGCCTTTCACAGTTTCTCCTCTTTCCATGCCAGAAATCATGATGTGTATATTAATAACACACACACAATTTGGGATTGGCGTGGTTAACGACTCCTGATCCCATCTAAGATTTCATGGGAATATCAAAATACATTTTTCTCCCCTCACAAATAATCTGCCTGAGCATTTTCTATGACTGCAATAAACCAGCTGAGAACAAGTGCTTTTAGTTTCAGAATAACTGCTCGATGATTTAAATCTAAAATTGCTCTCCAGATCTCTCTCCCTGCAATGCCAACCGGTAAAGCGTCCGTGGAAAATACTGAATAACATACATAAAACATGGATTTTACACATCCCACCCCTTCTCCACGCTGCTGGTGTGCAGCTAAACGCACGTTAAAAGAACGTTATCAAGGTTTAGGGTCAGACGTTTGCGGATTAGGAAATGCGTGTTTCCTGCGTTGGGGAAGCGTGGGCTCCCTCGGGAATACGTGAGGATGGGCATTAATTCCACCATCACGTCTGATTTTTTTTTTTTTTTTTTTGTTCCAGAACCTAGGAGTGATTCTGTCACCTCAACGAGCAGCTATTGAGGGACATCTGCACCTCGTGGAATCCGTGCCTCGTTTAGGGCCGCTATTCTCCTGAACGCAGACCCATTTGTTATCTCTTCCCCGGGGCTTATCAATGTCGTATTCGACTTCTTAACAGATGAAAAGAGATCATTTCTCTGCCACGAGCTGAGCCGGCCTGCTTGACTAATTCCCGCTGAGGGATCATTCCCAATCCTTAACGTTCTGCAGATGTTGGAAAAGGAGCTCCTGCTACTTTCCCGTTAGGACTTCAAATCACAAACCGCACTGCCTGCCCAGGGAATTCTCACTTTGGGAAAAATCAGCTTCAAGGAGCTCGACTGCCACGCGTGGCTCAGACCCTGCCAAGGGACAGAGCTTTGGCTGTCAAACCCAAACCCCAAAGTCCTTCTGTTCCAAGGAGGGTTTCAAATTGATGGTGGCAGGGTGAGAAGGAGCCTCTCCCGTTTCGTGATGTCGGCGGAATACTACGCAGGAGCAATGGCATGAAAATCAATGCTAATTAGCTGTGAACTGAAAACAAAATGAAACTTGACACTCTTATAATCTCTATTTTGGCATTTAGAAATCCGGCTGTGACTCCAGCGCTGGGAGAGAACTGCATAAATCCATAAAATCAGCTCAAGACACCAGTGAGTCTCCCTCACCTGACTGACAGGTCCTTGGGTGCTAAGTCTTGGATGAGAATGAAAGCTCAGCTATTCCAAGTTTCAGGGGCTGAGGGCAAAGCTTTACCAAAGCCAGAATGTTTTTAAAAGCCCTTAATGAAGGCAGGATATGAAGACAGAGGCTGAGGTGGTTTGAAATCCTGGCTGTGGTGTCATTACTCACAGGCAGGATGGAATCCCATCTCTGCTGCCAGCCCTGGGATCTGTCCTGCAGGGTCTGCAGCTCCTGGGCTGTATCCAGAGGCTGTCCCAAGGCATTTCCACATGGGGGATGGCAGGTGTGAGCTTCTCTTCCCTTTACAGAGCAATGATACGGTGGAGAAATGATTCTTCCAGGAGTCCATGGCAGCCCCAGTGAAGTGAGGACATGTGGGAGGTGATCACTCCCTTCCTATCTCACCACCCAGCCAAGGAGGCTCTGTAGAAGCCACAAAAATCATGTGGATTATTCAGATACGTCTGAATTCTGCCTCTGGAAAAGCTCCATGTTTTGGGAATAGAAAACATCTTTTAGGAGCCAGAGATATGCTCTGGGGCCACTTAGGGAATTCCAGAATGGTTTGGGTTGGAAAGGACCTTACACCTCCTCCCATTCCATGCCTGCCATGGACAAGGACACCTTCCACTATCCCAGGGTTGCTCCAAGCCCCATCCAGCCTGGCCTTGGACATTCCAGGGATGGGACAAGGGGATCCTTGTGAGGGATCAAGTTCAGACACGCTGTTCCTTGTGGCTGTTTGACCAGCTGGGCAATCACCTCAGCTCAAACCTCCCCTGCAGCAGAATTGTTCCTTTTGGATAAATGCATCCAAAGCAGGAAAACTCCTGGATAAACACAGCTCAATGATCTCGTGCAGATCCAGCTCTGCTGTTCCATATTTATGATTTGCTAGTGCTCGCAGGAAGAACAAATTGCACGTCAGGGCTGCTCTGCCACCCATGAAATCACACGGAGCTCAAGGACATTCCCTGCCTTGGCATGGTGGGGCAGGAACCATGTGAGCAGGAACGCCAAAACTCCGCATTCCCAGCCCACAGCTGGAACTCCAGGGTTTTCTCTAAATTCCTGCTGCTGTTGTGCATTCCTGGCTCGTAGGAAATCAGCACAAACATCTTGGGAAGGACTTGTATCCACAGGGATCAAAGCCTGAGAGTCCTTAATCTGGATGATAACACAGGATTGGATTTCAACAACAAGGAAAAATTGTTTTGAGGTTTTTTTTTCCCCAAAGCCCCTTTGGAATTTGAAGGAACACCAGAGTTGCATTACATTGATCTGGCTCTGAACTCTGATCTGAACTAGGCCTGAAGATCCATAGAAATTTATGGAGAAATCCCACTGAATTTCTTGTGCTTTGGCTCAGAGTGAAATGATTCCTAGAGGTTGTTGGAGAATATCCTGCAGACAAAAAGATTTCCTTCTCGGTTCCTGCAGGTTAATTATGGAAATTCATTACACAGGATCAGCAGTGCCAGTTGCTGGGGAGACAGGAAAAGTGTTTGTTAGGGAATTCTAGCCTGGAGCAGCATAAAAATTTTCTGACAGGATGGTTTCCCATCAGAACTATTGATATGCTGAAGGCAGCTTGTTTTGCAGAACTTCTTGGATTTCAGTGGAATTTGGTACTAGGAACTTGCTGAGTTGAAATTCTCTGCTAAGGTTGCAACTTTCAGGTTTAACTTCTTTTTATAATGAGATATTAAATTCCAAGATTTATTTATAATGTACTTTCTGAAATTGATAGAAAATTAGTAAACTTGGAACATTTTTAGTCAAAGGATGGAGTTCATTTCACAAGGAATTTTGAAATCCTTTTGCTTACATCCCATTTTGGGCTGGAAAAAACAAGTGAAATTGTGTAATTCCCCACTCCTCACCCAGCTCTGGCTGATCCCAGTGAGTGCTGGGGGCCAAAGGCAGACTCTGGGAGCAGCTTCCAGGGAAAAGTGCACCGGATTAGGTCAGTACTGCATGTCCTTACCCATTCCTCTGAATTCCTCCCACTTCCCTGAAGGGAAAGCAGCTCGGAATTATTGCTGAAGAGCACAAAACTCAGTGAATGAGAAATATTGTTGTGGTTTCTGTAGTAATAAAGGACTTTTGATAATAATATTAGAAGGTTAAATATTATTTATTAACATGACTTTAATTTAAAGGATTTGGGTTATTATCTGCTCAGTTTAGAGCAATCAAAGCTTTTGCTTCAAACTCTATCTAAAAAATGCTAAAATAGTTTACGCAATCAGAAATAACAACTTTTCAACCCATAAGTTGAAAAAAAGAAAACCTTCATCTCTTATATTAAGAAACAAGTAAAAAAACTATCTGTGTCCTTGAACACAGCTCAAAAATGTTGTTTATAAAAACTTCTACAGAATAAAAAACAATAAAAAAATACTTTCTTATAGAAAGAATTTTTTACAAGCTTACATCCAAAAAAAACTTATAATATGTTCATACAACAGAGAAATGGCATTTTTTGGCTGCGGCACCGCCGAGGTGGATTCGTTATCCCGAAGAAGTTTGGAGCATTTCTCCTCCCCCAACCCCCTTCATTCCACCCCAAGCCTCAAATATTCGGTGATCCAAAGCTTTCCTGGCTGCACACACATATTTGTAATTCCTGCCCGTGTGAATGAGTAACAGCAGCACAGACCCTTGGAAACATTGCAGGAATTTTTTGGGAGCCATTTGAAACTCTTCACGCTCTCGGGCGTTGATTTTTATTGTTTTCTGTCCCTCAGGCACAACATTTCCCACCGTAAAGTTGTGGGGATGAGTTTGGAGCTGCATTTCACCATTTGTGGGGCTGGGAGCTTTAGCCTGGAGGGTGCCAGGCTGGGATTAATCCGGCTCTGAGCTGCAGAAAAACCTCAGGAATTTCAGGAGGGAAAAGCAGGACGGCCATGGGCATCCATGAGGGGAAAGCACCAAGAAGAGACAACCAGAGAAGTGAGGATTGGACAGAGCCTGGAGCTCCTGCAAAGCAAACACAGAGAGGAGAAATCCTCTGGGAGAATAATTTTTCTGGGGTTTGGGAGATGCAAGATCTATGGGAATGGGGCAGCTAAAAAATGAGAACAGCAAATGTTCCACTTTAGGAAACTCCCGATGGCTGCAACAGCAAAAGCTGCTCCAGCAAGTCCTCACTCCCAGATTCCCAGATTTCTAATTAACTCAAACTGTGGAGGCAGCTCCTGCACGGCCCTGACGAGGGATTGGCTTCGGGAGGAGCCGCTCTCCAGAGCTCTCAGAGGGAGCCTGCACAAAAATGAGATTTCAACCAAGCCCCGGGTCAAACAGGACATTTCTGGGTCACGGGGGCCCTGGCCTGGATTTTCAGCAGCTCTGCCTGCAGCCAGCCAGATGAAATGCAGAGCTTTGCTCCCTTGCTCTGCTTGCTTTGAGCTGCTGCTGTGGTGTGTGTAAAAATGAGACATTTCCAGGAGCTGGAGCTCAGACAGCACCAGCATGGATGGATGGATGGTGGTGGTGGTGGTGGTGGTGGGCGATTTGGGGCTTCCACACCACGGTGAGAGCATCTCCCACGTCAGCAGCTCCTAAAGCAGATTTCCCTGGAAAAGTGTGAACATCCCTGGATCACACACAGCCTTGGACTCCCTTCTGAGCGAGGCTAATTACCAAGTGTTGTTGCAGCAGGTTTCACACCCTTTCCACCCCGAGATCTCCATAGGCAGGGAAAGTTCCTCGTTCTAATTAAATGACTCAGAAGGGCCCAACTGGTCTTCTAACACGTTCTAGCTCTGCTTTTGTTGTCAGGTGTTTCCACAAGAATGATTCAAGGTTGGAAATCTCTTCTTCCTACACCTGAATTAAGGAATTATTGGAAGGCTGCAGAAAACAAGGTCTTCACTTGGTGAAGGGGTCCCAAGGTCCCAGCTGGGTGGGATGGGCATTGTAGAAGAAGGGTTGAAGGGAACTTGCAGGAAGTTGCTGCTCCATCCCTTCACCTCCAAACCCCACAAAGCAGCCAGATCCAGGATTTCTGGGCTTTCAGGAACAGCCTGGCAGCAGGAGTGAGAATAAATCCCTCCAAAACTCTCGTTGGATGCATTAAAAATTAATTCCTTCGCTCAGTTATTTCATTGGGAAGACAAGACAGAGCCACGAGAAGCTGTCCTCAGATAAAACCATGACATCAGCTCACACGGGGCGGTCTGGGAGCCTCCAGGAGCCCGGAGCTGAGCTTCCCAAATTTTTGCATATCCCGTGCTCAGCACATCCAAGTGAGCGGCTGCCGGCCCGGAGTTCACGCACAGCTTGGATTTCAGCTGGAACATGTATTTGCAAAGTCCAAGGAGAGCCTCATTTTTTCACCATAAAAGGTTGGGAGCGAAATTCCAGAGCTGAATTAACACGTCCTGCTGCTCCTCCACGTGGGAAAAGAATGCTGCGTCCTCCCACGTCGCTGCTTCCCATCCTAGGGCTTCTTCCCTCTTTCTGACTTGTCCCTGCAAGTCAGACCTTTACTGCCATGAGCCAACAATTAATTAGAAGGATATAATTACCTCTCATCAAGAGAGATACCTGCAGAAGGCAGGTTTGGTTCTCTCCGTGCTTACGTGGCTTTTATCCTGCTGCATTTTCCAAATTAATTGGAGTAGCCCAGAGTTTTCACAGTTCTGGGGGGAAATCTGGCACAGGAATCTCTTCTGACCTCCTGATGATAAATAATGATGGGAAGAGAGGATTATCCAGCATCCAAATGTGTTCCTGAGGGGGATTGAGGGGTTATTCCTGGTGGGAATGGGGCGCCAGTGTAGGCCACCATCCCTGCTCCGTGCTCAGGGTCACAGCACTGCTCCACATTTTCATCCTTGTGAAAATCAGCAAGGGACAGGTGATAAATCTTTTCCAATAAAAGGAATTGGGAATTCAGCTTTGGAATTATGTCACTTGGGGGATGAGAAGGATGGTCCTGCCACAGTTTTCCCCTGTGGAAATGGGGATGACAGAGAAGGCTGACAAGAACTAAAAGCTAATTTTAGACACTGAAATAGTTAAATTTTCCCTTTCTGGAATTTTCTGGTCCAAGAAGAAGAGAACCTTGCACGGTTCCTGGTTCTCCTGCCAGTTTTCCAGCGGGATGTGGGACAAGCCAGTTCACGTCTCCGTGCCTTTCTTTATCTGAGGCTCGCAGTAACTCCCAGGCTCAAAAGGGCACCGGGAGGGCGAATTCATCACCACCACCACCTCCCAAAAATCTCTGGTTCCTCCTGGCAGCCTGGGACTCAGCTGGAAAATGTCCCTCCTGCTGGACCCTTGGGTGCTGCTGGCAGGAGGTGGTGCTGTCCCATCCCTGCTGCCTGGCACATTCCATGTGTGTTCCCAGGAGCCTCCAAACCCAAGTGAGCTGATCCCAGCACCAGATGGAACATCCAGGAAGCAAATCCCGGCCCAGAGGGTCGTGGTGCCAACCTACAAAGCTCCAGGAAAACCAGGGGCATTCTCCAGTGCTTTTCCAGCTGGGAAAGGCTGAGATCCCTCCGGGGGGTGGGAGCAGTGAGCACAGGCAGCTCCGGGGCTTGGGCGAGGAGGGTGATGCCTGAAGGAGCTGGAGCAGAGGCTAGACAGAGTTCAGAGCAATAAAGTGGATTTTTATTGAGGTGCCTTCAAAGGCCACACCCTGGCAGCACCAGCCACAGCCGTGGCTCTGCCCGGATGGCTCCAAGATGGAAGCAAAAGAGGGCTTGGTCACGAGGTCTCGCATTTTTATATGTTTTAATCCATTTGCATATAGGAGTTAACTGTCTAATTAATAGCTTCAAATGATAAAGTTTCATCCTCTTTGCTTGCCTGCCCACCCTCCTCTCTTCATGTTGTTTATGCTTTGGGCCTGAAGTTTGAAGAGATTGTCTTTGAGTCTCCAGCTGGAATAGGATTGTTTTCTCTTCACCACCCTGTGAAAAGATCCTAGTACCACTTCATATAAAGCTAAAAGCTGCACACCAAAGCAGAACAGAAGAACTTAAAACTTCAGGTGTCAGGGTGATACCATTCACACGCTGCCATCCCTGCCCCAGTGCCAGTTTAGCCACACCTGGAGCTCGTGGTTGCTCCAGACAAGCCAGCTCACATCCCTGACTTTCCCAAAGCTGCCGTGAATCCAGCCTGGAGAATTCCCCGTTTCCTCAATGGAGGATTTACCAGCTGTGGGAACTTTGGGGATTTAATACCTGCTCACCATGGAGGGCAAGGAGCTGCATCTTATTGGGGTGGCAGCTCCCTGATTGACACCGGGATGTCCCCCAGGGGTGGCAGCGCCACATCCAGAGCCTTTGAGCAGCACAGCTCCAGCTCCTGATGGAGAAAATAACTCCAATAACTGGAAAACCAGGAGGATTTTGCTGGAGTTAAACCCTCCCTGTGCCTGGAGCTGCACGAGGTGATAAAGGCCCCCCCATGCTGCAGCTGAGGCCACTTGAGCTTAGCAGGGCCAGAGGTGGAGAAATCAGCTTGGAAACTGCTCCAAGTGTTCCCAGGTTGCTTCATCTCTGGGGTTAAGGCCTCTGTGTTCCAGCGATGTGGGGCTGGCTGGATCCATGGGATCCATCCCCATCCCTTCCCAAGGCACAGAATTCCCTCCAGGAGCTGCTGATGGAGCCAGGTCAGTGCTGGCTCCTCGATCCATTCCTAGGAGAAGCTCAGATCCTGGTTTTAGTGATGCCCCTGCAATGCCCAGAAATGGAGGAGCATCTCCTTTGGAGACCTTTCCACCTGAAGGGATTTTTACTCCTTCATTTTACTCAGCCTTGCAAAACCACCGTGAATTTTCCACAGGGGGTGAGGGGGGTGATTGACAGGGATGTGGAGCCAAAGCTGAACAACTCCCATCATCTCAGCCTGGTGGGTATAACACAATCCAGGCATTGCATCCTCAGAAATCCTCGGGATCCCCATACACCACATCCCTGCATCTTCACTTTTGGAGGCACAATACCCCAGCTTTTCAACTTGGGGGAAGATTTCAATCCATGCTGCTCATAGGGGATATAAACCCAGGGGCTTGGGGATGGGCCATGGATAAAAGGAGATTTTTCCCCAGGAAAAGCCCAGCTTTCAGTCAGCTGTGACAAGCCTGGGCAGAGGGACATCCCCCTGTCCCTGTGCCAGCAGAGCAGGACACCAGACCTCGTGTACAAAACTTTTTATTAAACTGATGCCTCAGGTTTTAGCTTTTATGTTTTTCAGATTCTGTGCTGCTTTAGTGTGTGGGGCTGGGCTTCACATGAAGGGATGGTGAGCTCTCTGCACAGAGCAGGGACACAAAACAATTCCTTCTCCAGCTGGGGACCAAGGACAAATGATCCAAATCTCAGGCTCAAGAGCACAAACAACATGGGCTGAAGAGAGAAAAACAAGAAGGATGGGACTTGATGGGCTAAAGCTGGAACTGGACAATGAACTCCAATGTGCAAAGGGAGCAGAACTGATAAAAGTGCCAGAGCCCATGCCCGGTGTCCATTTTGGGACCATTTTGGTTGATCTTGGGTGCAGCCCTGGCTGGGCTCTTGTGCTGCCCAAGGTGGATCCATGGAGGAAATCCTTTGAATAAATCCCTGCTTTATTCTGGAACTCTGCCCAGCCCCTGCTCCAGGGCAGCCTGAACAAGGCATCAAAAGAGCCTCTCCCCGAAGCGCAGCGAGGAAAGTGGCCTGGGCTGAGAGCCAGGGTGCTGCCTGGGGGATCCCAGTCCCTCCTCTTCTTCCTCTCCAGCAGGTGGGAATCTCCCCTCCCAGCCCTGGAGCCCCTGGCACGGGCACATTCCCGGCAGCACTGCCCTGGGCACCTCGGGAGCTTTGTACTGAGTCACCCCTGAGCAGAGCAGAGATAAGGAAAAGACTGGCAGCCCTCCAGCCTGCACAGATGCTGGCTTATTTTGAACTCCACAAATTATTTATGTGCTCAGGGAAGGATCCCAACACCTCCTCTTCCTCTTCTCAAAGTAACTTTTTTTAAAGTCCTCCGTTTCTCCCTCTTTCTCCACATTCTCCCTGTGGTGTCAATACCTTCACTATGGGCACCCCAAAAAAAACCAAGGAAAGGCCAAATCAAATATTGTGTTGAGAATTAAATGGAGCCAAAGCTCCAGGGGGGCAAGAAAAGGTTTTGTTTTATCAGCAAACCAAACACCCTGTTCGGGAGCAAAATGCTGTTTTCCCTCTTAGAACAGCCTCCTGAAAATGAGGCCAATGCAGTTTTCATTTGCAACACTAATTTGATGAACTCCAGCGGGTTAATGATATTGCTGGATTTAATTAAAGCAGTTGTTAGTCAGGCTGAGTCCCGCTCCTTAGGAAGGGCCTGGTTTGGAAGCACTGCTGGGATCCAGCACCAGAGCCCAGCCTCTGGCCAGAATCATGGAATCATGACCATGGCCAAGACATGGGGGTACAGCCCCAAATCCCTGTTTCAGTCCCAAATTCCTGTTTCATCCCCAAATCCCCATTACGGCCCCAAATGATGTTTCAGCCCCAAATCTCTGTTTCAGCCCCAAACCCCTATTTCATCCCCAAATCCCTGTTTCATCCCCAAATTCCTGTTTCAGCCCCAAATCCCTATTTCATCCCCAAATCCCTGTTTCAGCCCCAAATCCCTTTTTCACCCCCAAATCCCTATTTCATCCCCAAATCCCTTTTTCACCCCCAAATCCCTGTTTCATCTCCAAATTCCTGTTACAGCCCCAAATCCCTTTTTCATCCCCAAATTCCTGTTTCATCCCCAAATTCCTGTTACAGCCCCAAATCCCAGCTTCAGCCCCAAATCCCTGTTCTAGCCCCGTGTCTGCAGCAGGGACCTGATTGCCCACAGGGTTTTCTCAGCCACGTGCAGCCACCAAGTTTGATTTGGGACACCAGAGCTTCCACATTCAGGTGAGACCCAGGAGGGACACAGCCCCACTCCTGCAATTTCTCCTCATCTCTTCCCAAAATTTCGTGACACCAAAGAATGTCCTGAGAGCTTTGGAAGTGTTCAAGTGCTAAAAACCCTGGCAAGCCCTGAGGAGCCATCCCAGCTCCAGCCCTGACTTCTCCCCAGCCTTAAAAGAACCCAAATCCAGCAGTGGCTGCTGCTTTCCATGGAAAACTTTCCCTGCAGGAAGATCTTGAGCAGCTCCAGTGAGTCACTGCGGGGTTACCTGGCACCACTGCGGGCTCTGTCCCCGTGGTGACACCACTCACCTCATTTCTGGGCTGGCTGTCACCTCCTCATGACTCGGAGCTAAATGATTCCCAGCCTGGTGCTGTCTCTGCCAGGGAAGCTGTGCTGGGAATGCTGAGTGATGGAAAGTCACAGCAGACCGGCAAATATCTCTCTGTCAAGTGTGGGGATGAAGGATCTGGCTTTATTCTGCATCCTAAAAACCCTCAGCCTCCTGCTCAGACTCTCAGCTGATGCTGGACTTGATCTTGGAGATCTTTTCCACCCTTAATTCTGTGGGTGGGAATATTTTGCCACGGGATTCTCTGGCTCCTGGTGATCAATTTTCCAGTCCAGTCCTGCACCCCTGCTTGTGGATCAAAGCTTTTTACCAAACTGTCCTTTCTTTGCTTGGAAAATGCACAGAATGTGTTTGATCTCTCTATGTTAATTAAAGGAATACTAATCTCCTAAAAATCAGTGTGATATCCCTGCAATTTTCCATCTCATATCCCAATTAGCTGCAGTGCTAATTCCCAGTGGGATGCCTGCCAGCAAACCTTGGGGAATGAGTGGCCTTCCCTATCCAGGACACGGGGATCCTTCCAGGGCTTTCATTCCCATCCCTCAATTTCCTGTCATTAAGATAATAACCCCATTGTTTTAAGTGCATCTTCATTTTTGGAGGCACAATACCCCAGGCTTTCAACCTGGGGAAAGATTTCAATCCGTTTTAGTCAGGGATGAACCCTTGTCCCTTATGGGACAAACACCACAGGAGATCAGGACAGGTGACAGGGAAAAGGGGTGACTTGTTCAGTAGGTGGAAGTTTTTTTCAGTAATAAAAGCATTTTTGAGGGGGTTCAACACAAATTCTTGGATAATATAGGTTTACAAGAGTATGGGGTGACAGGACATGGGGGAATGGCTTAGGACTGGAGGAGAGTGGATTATGATTAGGAAAAAATTGTTCCCTGTGAGGATGGTGAGGCCTTGGAACAGGCTGTGGCTGTCCCTGGATCCCTGGAAGTGTCCAAGGCCAGGCTGGACAGGGCTTGGAGCACCCTGGGATAGTGGAAACTGTCCCTGCCAAGTCAGGGGGTAAAATAGGACAGGCTTTAAGATTCCAACCCAAACCAGTCTGGGATTCCAGGATTTACACCCACCCTCAGTGTGACCATTCCCTTTTTGGCTCAGCAGCCCTGACACGGAGCACAGCCGATGTCACCACCCCTGGTGACATCCTGGCTGCTCCCAACACATGTGGCTCCCAACAAATGTGGCTCCACACATCCCAATCCCCTGTCCTGTCAGGATTTTCCCTTCCAGCCTTTTCCCTGCACATGAAGAAGGTTTCCCTTGTCACAGCCCAAGTCTGCATTTCACATTCATGCATTTAAAGCACAGACAGGCTTGTAATTAAACCCCGGAATATTTTAAGCACTTGTAGTGATTTGAAGGTCTCCTAACTCAGCTCAGCATATGTTGCTCTCGTAGTAAGCTCGAGTTCTGCCAGCTGCCTGCGTGGGCTCTCCCTGCAATTCCCATTCTCCCATCAATGAGCTGCATCCAGGAAGGGAATCAGCAAAGCCTGGCCCCTGCTCTGCCCAGGAGCAAAACCCTGATGATTTCCTAGCCAAAGGCTCCAAAGCTGGAGGGGTTTAATAGGAAATAGGAGCATGGCAGGCATTCTCCAGCTCCCAGGCTAGCAAGGATCCTTTGCTATGGTTACACGAGCCAGGAAGAGAAAACCAAAGGTGGGGGATGCTCAAGTGTTATTTTTTTCCTTTTTAAGCCCAGGCAGTTCCCAAAGGCAGTTCCCAAAGCCGTGGCAGGAATGTCACCAGGCAGGAAGTGTTCGTGACTGAGTACCTGACCCNGATTTGGGACACCAGAGCTTCCACATTCAGGTGAGACCCAGGAGGGACACAGCCCCACTCCTGCAATTTCTCCTCATCTCTTCCCAAAATTTCGTGACACCAAAGAATGTCCTGAGAGCTTTGGAAGTGTTCAAGTGCTAAAAACCCTGGCAAGCCCTGAGGAGCCATCCCAGCTCCAGCCCTGACTTCTCCCCAGCCTTAAAAGAACCCAAATCCAGCAGTGGCTGCTGCTTTCCATGGAAAACTTTCCCTGCAGGAAGATCTTGAGCAGCTCCAGTGAGTCACTGCGGGGTTACCTGGCACCACTGCGGGCTCTGTCCCCGTGGTGACACCACTCACCTCATTTCTGGGCTGGCTGTCACCTCCTCATGACTCGGAGCTAAATGATTCCCAGCCTGGTGCTGTCTCTGCCAGGGAAGCTGTGCTGGGAATGCTGAGTGATGGAAAGTCACAGCAGACCGGCAAATATCTCTCTGTCAAGTGTGGGGATGAAGGATCTGGCTTTATTCTGCATCCTAAAAACCCTCAGCCTCCTGCTCAGACTCTCAGCTGATGCTGGACTTGATCTTGGAGATCTTTTCCACCCTTAATTCTGTGGGTGGGAATATTTTGCCACGGGATTCTCTGGCTCCTGGTGATCAATTTTCCAGTCCAGTCCTGCACCCCTGCTTGTGGATCAAAGCTTTTTACCAAACTGTCCTTTCTTTGCTTGGAAAATGCACAGAATGTGTTTGATCTCTCTATGTTAATTAAAGGAATACTAATCTCCTAAAAATCAGTGTGATATCCCTGCAATTTTCCATCTCATATCCCAATTAGCTGCAGTGCTAATTCCCAGTGGGATGCCTGCCAGCAAACCTTGGGGAATGAGTGGCCTTCCCTATCCAGGACACGGGGATCCTTCCAGGGCTTTCATTCCCATCCCTCAATTTCCTGTCATTAAGATAATAACCCCATTGTTTTAAGTGCATCTTCATTTTTGGAGGCACAATACCCCAGGCTTTCAACCTGGGGAAAGATTTCAATCCGTTTTAGTCAGGGATGAACCCTTGTCCCTTATGGGACAAACACCACAGGAGATCAGGACAGGTGACAGGGAAAAGGGGTGACTTGTTCAGTAGGTGGAAGTTTTTTTCAGTAATAAAAGCATTTTTGAGGGGGTTCAACACAAATTCTTGGATAATATAGGTTTACAAGAGTATGGGGTGACAGGACATGGGGGAATGGCTTAGGACTGGAGGAGAGTGGATTATGATTAGGAAAAAATTGTTCCCTGTGAGGATGGTGAGGCCTTGGAACAGGCTGTGGCTGTCCCTGGATCCCTGGAAGTGTCCAAGGCCAGGCTGGACAGGGCTTGGAGCACCCTGGGATAGTGGAAACTGTCCCTGCCAAGTCAGGGGGTAAAATAGGACAGGCTTTAAGATTCCAACCCAAACCAGTCTGGGATTCCAGGATTTACACCCACCCTCAGTGTGACCATTCCCTTTTTGGCTCAGCAGCCCTGACACGGAGCACAGCCGATGTCACCACCCCTGGTGACATCCTGGCTGCTCCCAACACATGTGGCTCCCAACAAATGTGGCTCCACACATCCCAATCCCCTGTCCTGTCAGGATTTTCCCTTCCAGCCTTTTCCCTGCACATGAAGAAGGTTTCCCTTGTCACAGCCCAAGTCTGCATTTCACATTCATGCATTTAAAGCACAGACAGGCTTGTAATTAAACCCCGGAATATTTTAAGCACTTGTAGTGATTTGAAGGTCTCCTAACTCAGCTCAGCATATGTTGCTCTCGTAGTAAGCTCGAGTTCTGCCAGCTGCCTGCGTGGGCTCTCCCTGCAATTCCCATTCTCCCATCAATGAGCTGCATCCAGGAAGGGAATCAGCAAAGCCTGGCCCCTGCTCTGCCCAGGAGCAAAACCCTGATGATTTCCTAGCCAAAGGCTCCAAAGCTGGAGGGGTTTAATAGGAAATAGGAGCATGGCAGGCATTCTCCAGCTCCCAGGCTAGCAAGGATCCTTTGCTATGGTTACACGAGCCAGGAAGAGAAAACCAAAGGTGGGGGATGCTCAAGTGTTATTTTTTTCCTTTTTAAGCCCAGGCAGTTCCCAAAGGCAGTTCCCAAAGCCGTGGCAGGAATGTCACCAGGCAGGAAGTGTTCGTGACTGAGTACCTGACCCAAACACGTGCCTCACCTTCCTCCTGTTTGGGTTTTTTTCTTTTTTTCCCCCTGGAAAGAATCCCATCCTCGCCTACCAGCTGGTAAACATTGCTGCTTCCTCCTGTCTGCAAAGCTCAGCTTCATCCTGGCTCCCTCTCAGGGGTTATCCATGGATGGGGCTGCCAGGGCCAGGGATGCTCCTGGGGGATAAGGAATCCTTGGAGTGCATCCCTCAAATCCTCGCTGCTGGTGCTTGCAGAGCATCCAGGGCCAGAGATGGCATTCCTCACCACAATTCCCAACCTGTCTGTCCTGGAGAGAGGAGGGCATTATTAATTTGATTACTTGATTTGATTATTAAGTTGGAATAATCCTACTCAATAATATAATCAATAATCAATACAAAAAAATCAAGCATCTACCCAGGTGATGCCCCCCTTATCCCACAGGGACACAGAGCAATTCCCGATGGGAATTGTGAAAGCGCCTGGAGCCAGGGGCGGGTGCCTTCCATACATCATCAAAATCAGGGACGTTCCCGATGTCATCCCAAAAAACCAGCGAGCTGGGAACGCCCCTGGAGTCAGCCAGGGCATTCACACCCTCCCAGCCAAGCATCCCTTCGGCTTCAGGGCTTTTGTCACAGCCTGAATCTTTTCTTCTTTCTCTCACAGCTGGGAAAAATTCCTGGTTTGTTCCTCCTGGATGGCAGCCCCGAGGGACTGGGGACACGGAGGTGGCGGTGTCCCGTTCCTGGCCGTGTCCCGGGACGGGCAGCGCTGTTCCCGATGCCCTCGGTGGGAAATTCTCCCAGAGTTTGTCAGGAAACTCTCCGTAGCCGCTTTTTCTTGGAACAGCTCCTTAACACCCGAGCGGAAATCTGCAGGCTCCGGGCCAGGTTTTTAATGCTCCAGGAGCAGCGCGGGGACAGGAGGTTTGCAGGGAAAAACCACAGAATTCCAGCAAAAACGATAAACTTGGAGCTCCCTGGGTGTACAAACATCGCCTTTCCTCTGCTCTGCACGCAGCTCAAGTGGGCTGCAGAAACCACAGGGCCACAGTTTGTCCCAAAAGAACTTTTTTTAGCGGGATATCCAGCACGTGGGATTGTTGGCTGTGTGGAAATCGCTGCTCTGAAGGGCTGGGGAAGGCTCTGGAAACACAAAATGTTGGATTTGTTCAGCCCTCAGAGCCTGCGGGCTCCCACACATCTCAGCTTTCCCCGGGAGCACGTCTGGGCGCTAAAAAGGGGAAAAACCAGCGAGAATCTCAGCACATTTCAGGGAATAAAGTGAAAAAAAACCTACCAAAACCCCCTTTTTATCTGTCAGAGTCAGATCCCACTCATGCTCTGGTGTAAATCCACGGGGGACAATGTGGGAGGAGGAAAACCTGGAGCTCCTGGGGGCTGCCCGTGCCCAAGGCACAAAGGAAGAGCTGCCAAAATCCAGGGAACGAGGGGAGCCCAGCGTGCCCACACCCACCCACAGCTCCAAAAGTTGCTCTTTTTTGTTCGCCTCACCTTTCTATTCAAATTCAGCCGTGCTAAACCAATATTTATTCAGTTTTTCCTGGTCGGGAACCACTCCCTGCGTGCTGATATTTCAAAAATGTGTCTGGTTACGCTGAGCAGTTGTCGCTGTGTGTGTCTGAGGAGGAGAAAAGCTGCACAGGGATATTTTTAGCCCCGTGTTTTTCTGCAGAGCCACGTCCCAGAAGAATTTTTTGGTTTCATCCCCGCCTGGGGACTCAATCAGTTTGGGTGAGACGCACAGCACGAGGAGCTGAATGTCACCAGCCCATGCAATAGGTTTATAAACGGAATTATCCAAGCAATAAAATATTCCAGTCTGGCGTGAAAATCCTTGAAAGCAGAGCTGAGGCTGGGCAGAGGGAGCAGGGAAGGTGGGAGGGCATTGGCTGGGGACAGTTGTGGGTGGGTGACTGCCGAGTTTTATCTTCTTTTTGCCATGTTCAGGGTCGGGATTAAATGCTAGAGACGGTATTTCTGTTCGGACTCAGCTGTTTGTTAGTTCTGATCGATATCACAGTNGGTGACTGTCCCTGCTGTCACCCTGGGCCTCCTCAGAGCTCCCAGGACAAGGCTTTTCCAGGATAAAGCAGCTGTGAGGAATGCTGCACATCCATATTTCTGTGGTGCTTCCAGCCTGGAGCAGCTGGAGTGTTCTCCTCACCCTCTGCCCTGTTGTCACCTTCCTCTTATCACTGACAGAGCAGGCTGTGCTCAGCACTGCCTGGCTTGGGGACACCTGGGAAGGGTCACAATCTCTTCTCCTGCCTGTTGTGGGGACAGAATTGTGGTGATTTGGCTCCTGAATCCCCAAATCCGCATTTCCAGCCCTCCTCTGTCCCAGCACTCCTCACCATCAGTGCCCCAGGCTGCAGGGATGTGCTGCTTCCTCGCTATCACATTTTTGGGGGTAAAAAATGATTTGACTGATTTCTTTTCTACCTTTCAGCAGAGTGTGAGTCTGCTCTGTGCTGCTCTTTGGGCCACCAGCTGATTTCAGCCCATCTTTGAGCTGAAATTCATTTTAAACTGGATTTCCTGAGCACAGAACATGATCTGAGTGCTCTGCCCTGAGTCTCCTCTTTGAATTACAAGAGGTGGAGAAGGAAAATGCCTTTCCAAGCCTCTGCCCTTCCCTCTCCCTGCAGCCCGGGGTGTTTTCTGCAGTCACTGCTGGATTATTCATGCCTTCGGTATCTTCACCACCTCAGCTTTAGGATGAACTCATAAAACATAAATATTTTGTGCTCCAGAGGGACTTTTTTTTATGGTTTCAGGATATTTAGCAAGCACTTCATGTGGCCCAAGCTGTGGATTTCCCCCCAGGAAAGGGATGTGCAGGGAATGGGGACAGGGATGGGGTCCCTGTGCTGCAGCATCACCACTGGATCAATAATTGACGGTTTTGCCTTTTTATTAATGTACTAAATGCCTCTTTTTTCATGTAAATACTTCTTAATAGCCATTAAAACGGAATTACAGGACATTCAGGGGACATTTCTGTCAGGGACAGGAGCTGCCAAGTCCCTTGGCCAGGACAGCCCCACGTGAGGAGAAGGAAAAGAACTGGGAGGAAAAAATGGGCAGAAAATGAGAATGGGTGACTTAAGGCAGGGTGTGTTCATGGAACGTAAGGGAGGAAGTGCTGACAGAGCTTTTCTGCATTAGAAACTCGGCTAAAGATGAGCTAAGTGTTGCACAAAATGTACATTTCTGTCCACAGATCTGTTGTGGGATGAGAAATATTCCAGGGACTGCCAGGAAAGGTGGGGCACAGAGGGTTGGGCACTCCTGGGGGGGCTCAAGCTCCTTTGGGATGGGGAGGGAGTTTTGGTGAGGGAATCCCACCCAGGGCTCATTCAGGCTGCAGCAAGCAGGGAAGCAAACATGGAAAACCTGCACTTGGAGCCTCCTGTTCCCAGCAAAGGCCTCTGCCAGTGACAGAAGTGCAAAAGCATTTCAACAATGTGCTCCAAACCACTTCCAAATGTTTTCCAGGCTGGAGCAGAGCTGCCACAAGTGCCACTGAGCCGGGGAGCTGCCCTCGGTCTGGGCACGCTGCCCAGCAAACCTGCTTCCTTTGCTGTCCCATCAATTCCTGCTGGGAAGAGGATGTTCCTAAAGGGAACAGAGAGCCATCACCCTGCTCCCTGCAGCGGAGGGAATGCAGCATTTGATTCTATTTGGTTTTATTTGAGTCATTTCCGTGGCTGCTGAGCCTCCCTGAGGCCGGCCACCCACTGTGGATGCGGTCACCTTTGGTCATTTATCCCGAGTTTCCTGGGGAATCTGGGAATGGGACCCAGCCTGTGGTTCCTGGCAGCCTCTGCTGAAGCCTCTGACGTGTTTCTGGTGCCAGGGACACCTGGATGCACATTCTGGAGCTATGGAGAAGCATTCCCAATCCTGCCTCCCAGAGCAGCCACCGTGACTAAAGGTGAGTTTGGGACTGCTCCAAATTCCAGCTGGCTCCATCCTGGATCTCCCTTCCAACTGCAGCAGCAGCAAATTCCCTCTTTTTGCAGCTCTGTGAGCCCCAAATCGCTCCCAGGATGTGATGTGGGGTCTCCCCGTGCTGCCACTGCAGTTTGGGGTCCTGCTCCCTCTGCTATCCCATTTGGCTTGTCCCAAGTTATCCCAAATTCCTTCCCACATAAACTCCAGTGAGATGTGGAGTCCAGAAAAGGAGCCCACGGTGGGATGGCACTGATGAAGGTGAAAGTGTCAGCACTGTTCACTTCACTGAGGTTTTTTTGGGGTAGGGATGAAAAATCCAGCTCCTTTCCATCTCCTGTACATCTCCACTTCCCTGACCCGGAATTCCACTTTTTAAAATAACTCCGTTCTGCAGGAACAGCGTCCTAAAATACACACCTGACCTACTTTATCCAGCTCCCTTCCCAGAATGTCACCCTGCAGCTTGAGCAGCGGGATCTGTGGAGCAGGACACGGCCAGGGTCAATCTGCTCCTGCTGGCAAGGTGAGGGAATGATTTCCTTTTCCCTAAGGATCAACGTGGGAATTGGAGCTGGGCAGGAAATTCAGCATTTGGGTTCGGTTTGGGGACGCACGTGGAGGATTCAGGACTTGTCCAAACCACACAGGAATGCAAACTCTGCTTGTTAATCCCTTGGGAACGGCCTGCTGTGAAATTCCTGGGCTTTCTGCCTCCCAGCCAGTAGTCGTCACCCAGAACTGGGAATTCCACATGGGAAGAGCTCTGGAAAGGGGGACAACGGCCCCCAGGCCAAGGTTTCAGTGCCAGGCTTGGGACATCTGACTGGTGTCACCTCCCAAGGCTGCAGGAGTCTGGTGCTGATCATGATCCATCAGAAATCCAGAGCTCCTTCCCTGTGTCCCAGCCAGCAGCACCACCCTGGATTCAGAACTGGAGCTGTGGACACCACGACAATGTTCACATCCCATCAGGATCAGGACAATATTTACACCCTGTCAGGATCAGGACAACGTTCACATCCCATTTTTCCTTCCACTTTACTCCCATTTCCAGAGGGGACCCCCTCATTCCTGAGGGTTTTCAGGACATCTGACTGGTGTCACCTCCCTGGACACCTCCCAGGACCACAGGAATCCAGTGCTGCTCATGATCCATCAGAAATCCAGAGCTCCTTCCTCATGCTCCAGCCAGAGCTGTGGACATCAGGACAATGTTCACATCCCATCAGGATAAGGACAATGTTCACATCCCATTTTCCTTCCCTTTGACTCCCATTCCAGAGACAAACCCCCTCATTCCTGAGGGTTTTCAGGCCCTGCTGAGGTTTGTGGAGCGTTTTCCCCGAAGGAAAGGGGGAGAATGCAGGAGGAAATGCAGTGCTGTGAGCAGGAGAAAAGACATCCAATCTCCAAGGATTGATGAGTACATCCAGGGAAATGATGGCTTTGTCCAGGTCACCTTTTTCATCTGCACCCAGGAAGGAAATTAATGAAGCTCCCGGAGTTATTCCCACTAATTGATGACCTCTTAATGGCAATAAAGCTTTAAGAAAGCACAAATGTATTGTGTGGAAGGGCAGAAGTGAGTGGCTCTGGGTGGTTTATCTTGCTGATTTTGGAGGGGGGAATTCCAGGGAATTTGATCCCTGCTCCAAGGCCTGCTCCACATTTTAATGGGGAATAGCATTAAAATTAATCTTGGCGCTTACAAATAGTGATTGGGTGATTAAATGCTGATTAATCCAAATTTATTTAAGAAAATGGATGAGGGAAGGAGCTGGTAAGTGGGAAATGATGGAAAAGTGGAGCAAAGGTGAAAGAAAGGATAATTGAGCCTGGCTTTGGAAGAGAATGGGATCCTTAGGCAAAGGGAATGCAGGAGATTGCATCTGTCTGGACAGCAGGAAAAGCAGGGCACAGGGAAAAGGAGGGGATGGCAAATGCAGGTAAGAGATTGAGCAAGAGCAAGTGACAACCAGAGGAGCCAATTCCTTCCAGATCCACATGGAAAACAACATTTGATATTTTCATTATTGACCATAAAAAGAGAAAAAAGTGTGTGGAGGGGTTTTGCCGGTGAAATTTCCCGATCAAATCTGCTGATGGCACCAAGTGAAGGGGAGCATGGACAATTTGGAATCTTAAGGATTGAAATAAAGCCCTCAGGATCTCACAGTGAAGATTTGAGCTGTGTGGGAAGAGAGAATCGGTTCAAAATGACGGAGGGGGAGAGATCCCAGGAGATGCACAAGGATCTCACTAACCTGAGATGTTGGATACAGCTCTGATCCAAGGGACAGATTCCAGGAACTTGGTGCATTTAATCCACCAAAATCTCAGCAAAGTAACGCCTGAGAAAATCTCTGAAGGTATTTAGGGGCCAGATATGAGGCAGAGGTGAATTCCTCACAGCAGGAACTGGAGGAACCATCCAAAATCTGCAACCAAACCATCCCAGAGGTTCCAAAGGCCACAGCACTGTTTTGGTGGCCAGTTGGGCAACCAAGGATCCACCTCTGCTCAGGCCTGGGTGACTCCATGCTCAGGTGGAGGAGGAGAGGGTTTGATGTGGTGCTGCAGGAGAAGAGCCCTGATAAACCTGGGATCCTTCAAGTCGGACCAGAAAAACCTGAGGTGCTGCACCCACCCTGATCTGATCCCTCTGTGATAACTGAGGGACAGGAGCCCGGGAAGGTGTCCAGGATTCCTGTGTTCCCACGGGCAGCTGGCAGCAGATCAGATCAACACCAAGAAATTGGAAGAATAATTGCCTCTGAGTCTCCTGAGACAATTCCCTCCTTTTCCTGCAGCAGCATCCCAAGAGTTGAGTTTTGGATGCTGGGGATCTCAATAACCTGATGAGTTTTGAGACTGGGAAAAAATTGAGGAATGTGTTAGTGATAAATCATTTGTTTTCCCGTGTTTTTTTCCACAGCAGCAGATCAGATCAGAGGCAAAAGAGGGAGGAGTCTCACCAAGACCCCTCCTGCAGAGCTGCTTCCAGCTCTGGAAACCCAAAAATAAGGATGTGGAGCTGCTGGAGTGAGTCCAGAGGAGGGAATAAAAAACTCCTGATCCAAAGCCTGGAATCCAAACCCCAGGCAGGCTTGGGAGACACAGCAGCAACACTGAGGGCTGGAATCTGCTCCATGGGATGCTCACGCTCCACATCCTCCCAAAAGCAGTGGGAATGTGAAATCTGGTCGGGATTTGGAGCCTCCTATTCCTGGTAGACCCCTAAAGCAGGATAAGAGGGAGGATGGAGATGTTCCAATGCTCTGGATCCAGCCTGGGAGAGCTGGGAATGTTCCCCTGGAGAAGGGAAGGCTCCAGGGAGAGCTCAGAGCCCTTCCAGGGCCTGAAGGGGCTCCAGGAGAGCTGGAGAGGGACTGGGGACAAGGGATGGAGGGACAGGACACAGGGAATGGCTCCCACTGCCAGAGGGCAGGGATGGATGGGATATTGGTAACTGGGCATTCCTGGCTGAGCTGGAATTCCCAGAGCAGCTGTGGCTGCCCCTGGATCCCTGGCAGTGCCCAAGGCCAGGCTGGAGCAGCCTGGGACAGGGGAAGCTGTCCCTGCCCATGGGACTGGATGGGCTTTTAGGTCTCTTCCAACCCAAACCATTCCAAGATTCCCTGAATTTGGCACCAAAACCCCCTCAGTGGGTCCCAGAAAACCTCTCCGTGTTTTCCCTGCCCCAGACATCAAAGTTCTCCGTGGCTGAGGGGGCGTTTTCCCACATCCCTCTGTCTCCCCACAGGGCTGGGCTGGAAAAACCAACCCCGGTGGCTGCATTAGAATGCAAAGCCCAATGAAATCCTCTGCTCCTCTCAGCTTCGTTAGCAGGGCTAATTAAGAGGAGCCAATCAAAATCCCCTGTGCAAAACACCCATTAACAAATCGGGATGTGTAAAAGCAGCCCTAAAAAGCAGCTGTGAGTGGCTCCAAAGGGAGAGCAGGGAATGCAGATCCCACGGAGCTCAGCTGAGTTTAGGAATTTCTGCAGATTTATGTCCCGACAGCTGAGTTGGAGCTTCCAATTTTGAAGCCTGTGGGGTTCAAACCACGATAAAAACCCTTTGATTCCACCCAAAACAACAGTGGGAACAGCACTGGGAGAGGAGGAATCCCAAAAATTGAAATTCCTGTTGGGAAGGAGGAGATGGAAGAGCTGAAGGGGTCAGGCAGCAGCTCCAAGAGTGGTGATGCCTTGTGCAGGCTGCCCTGGAGCAGGGGCTGGGCAGAGTTCCAGAATAAAGCAGGGATTTATTCAAAGGATTTCCTCCATGGATCCACCTTGGGCAGCACAAGAGCCCAGCCAGGGCTGCACCCAAGATCAACCAAAATGGTCCCAAAATGGACACCGGGCACGGGCTCTGGCACTTTTATCAGTTCTGCTCCATTTGCACATTGGAGTTCATTGTCCAATTCCAGCTTTAGCCCATCAAGTCCCATCCTGCTTGTTTTTCTCTCTTCAGCCCACGTTGTTTGTGCTCTTGGGCTGAGATTTGGATCATTTGTCCTTGGTCCCCAGCTGGAGAAGGAATTGGGGTTTTTTGATAACTTTAACCAACCGGTTAAAATGGGGCTGTGTTACTTGTGTGGTGGTTGGAAGGGGAAGAGCTTTCTTGGGATTTTTTTGTCTTTAACATGTGTTTTTCACAGAGTTGTGTAGAACTTCTTAGTGGTTCTACAGACTGTCAGTTATACAGAAACTTTTGTATCACATCTGTCGATGTTTCTCATGTAAAGCTCCCACACTGAGCCATAAAATGCTGACATTCCCAGGGATTGGCTCCATCAGGAATGCTCTGTGGGCAGCACATCCAGGGGAGCCATCCCAGCTCACTCGTGGATGTTCCCCATCCAGGGAGAATCATTTGGCCAAACCAAATGTCAGGAAAATTAACCCACAAAAATCAGATGTTTATGTCCAAAAATGAGACAGAGGAGTCCTGTAGCTTTATTCCAATAAAGGGAGAGGCCATGGGCCATTCCCCTGGGGTCTCTCCAATTTTTGGAGGATGCAGCCTCCTTTTTATCCCAATTTCCCTCTCTCTTTCCCCATTGGCTGAGGTACCTGTGAGGCACAGTCTTCCCAGAACCCCTGATACCAAAGATTCCCTTCTAATGTATAACTCTCCTTTTAAATTTTTAATTCTCATGGAATTTTAGGGTTTTTCCCCATTGTTTCTTTCATCTCTCAATATCCAGTTTCATTTATCAAACCTACAGTTTGTTTGTAAAGGCAAATATCTTTTTTTTTTTTTTCCAGTGGAATCCTGCCCATTGTTTCTTTTATCTCTCACTGCTGGTTTTATCCACCAGCAGACCCACAGCTTGTTTGTAAAGACAAATCCCTCATTCCTCTCACCAAACCATTCCCCAGGGCAGATTTAAGCATGGGAAGAGCCTGGAAGTCTTTCCCACTCTCCATAGGGATGGAGATTTCAGATTTTTCAGAATTTCCCAAAGCCAGGGGGGAAAAAATCCTCCTTCCAGGGCCTTGTTTTTTGCTCATCCCAAAAGAACCATCCTTGGGCTGCCATCCCAATGCCAGCCCTTGATGAGAACTGAGTTTCCCAACATCACACTGGAGCTTCCCAAGTGAGAAAATCCCCCCCTCCCATCCATTCTGCCGAGCAGATTTGGGAGAGCCTGGTGAGGAGCCGAGTCAAAATATTGGGAATTCTGCATTCTGTGGCCTCCTCCTGCTGCCAGACTCGTGAGAGGGAGGTGTCAAACACGGCATCTGCCTGTGGAGATTCATCCCAGAATCCATTAGGATCCCTTAATACAAGGAAAACCCTTTTTGGGAAGGAGGAGTCGGGAAGAGTGAAGCACAGCACAGGTTTTCCTGCTCCTTTCAACCACAGACTCTTTGTTTTATCCATGTTTTGATGAATTCCTCAAATATTCCCCTGGCCAGGGCCCACAAAGCAAACCAGAATATTGGGATTTCTTGCTGTTTTCCCCTAAAACTCGCCTGTTTTTTAGATAACCAAATATTGGTCCCTCTGCAAAGTGCACACTGAGAGCCCTGGCTTTGCAAAGTAATAAGAAACGAGAAAGAATTTAAGGAAAATCCCCTCTGGAGATCCTTTCCTGAGGATAAAACAACGTGTGGAGATGGGGGAACATTTGAGGAGCCAGGGAAAATCCTTATCCACTCTTCCCAAGGCTCTGCCCAGTTAAATCCTGAGGCTCCAGGTTGTCCCAGCAGGATTTGAAGCCCTAATGATGCTCCAAAATTCCCTTTCCCAGAGCAAGGGCAGCCCTGTGGAGCAGGCAGGGATTCCTGCCCTTTGGAAATGCATTCCTCCAAGTGCTGCTGGCATCCATCATCCCTCTGCAGCACAGCCCTGTGTTGGGAAGGATGAAACAGGAAAGCCTTATAAATATGACTGTTTAGACCTTGAGAATATGGAACATACAAGTGAAATAGAATTGAAAGCAA
>VXAX01005710.1:146835-184995 GCA_013399835.1 Leptocoma aspasia
ATAATATGTATTTATAACAATTTCCCATCTCAGAAAACACCTTTATCCACCTGAAGAAGCAGGATCAGACAGGAGACACAAACGTGGCTGAGCACCCAGGGAGTGATTCCAGGAGGGAAAATTCCACCTTTAATCCATCCTCTGGTGTTAAACTCTCAGTGTGGGGTTTTTGAGCCCCCGACACGAGAGGGAACCNCATATTAAAATCCTAAAACTCTAAATTCTTCACCCTGTGACAAACTATTACTACTGCTGCCTAGTTCACACCTGTGTGCTCCAGCTCATCCCAAAGCCTTGGCAATTTTTTCCCTGGGTCAGAGGTTAAAAGCAGTGTCCTGCTGAGGGTCAGGGCTTTCTGAAACAAGCAGAGAAACATTCTCTGTGCCCTGGATTCCAACACTCAGAGCTGCAAAACTTGTGGGGAAAGGCTGTGGAAAAGGAGCTTTTCCAACCCAAATCGTGATTCCAGAGTTCTCAGCTCTCCAAGAATTTTTTGGGCTCCGGTTTAGTTGTGGGCAGAAACAGGGACACGAGGAAAATGTGTCCTGGTATCCCAAAACCACTCAAATCCCACTCCTGGCTCCCTGACCTGGAGCTGCACTTCGCTCCCTCAGGAAAAATGGGAAAAACCTTTCCAAACTCAGCCTATTATCCTGATAATATCAGAAAAATTGCACCCGACCCCATTAATATCCATTTTTTTCTGGGCAAGAATCCAAAATCTGCCTTCAGGAGGAGTGGAGGGAGAAATGACCCCATTCCCAATTATCCCTGATCTGGGGGGCTCCGCTTTTCCCACATTTATGGCTGGGATAAGAGAACAATCCCCCACATCCCTGGGCCAGAGAAATCCCTGAGCTCAGCTCTAAATCTCCGGGAAGGGAATTTTCCAAGCTGTCACTATTCCTCCCCTGGCTTTAAGTTGGTTTTCCCTGGTATTTTAATGAGTTCTCCGAGAGGGGGGAAAAATAAAAGGAGGAAAACCAGGAAAAAAGTGAGGGTGATGTCATCAGGTCCCACGTCTGGTTTTATTGTCTCAAATATCAGCAGCTTGTTCAGCTGGGACAGTTTTATTTTATGTATAAATAGAGAGGTGGAGGTAACACAAATATAAACACAGAAATATAAATACAGATATAAAAATACAGAGATGGAGGCAGCACTGCCCCTTGGCCACAGTGGTAAATATTTATCCAAGAGAAATGGGAATAAAAGGAGTGTAAAACCATATTTTTGGTGTAAAACCTGGAGAAATGGGAATAAAAGGAGTGTAAAACCATATTTTGCTATAAAACCCTGGGAGAAATGAGAATAAAAGCAGTGCAAAACCATATTCTCATATAAAACCTGTGAGAAATGAGAAATCCCATCCCACCCCATTGATCCCATCCCACTGATCCCATCCCTTTATCCCATCCCATCCCCATCCCATCCCATCCCAAAGTTCAGCCTCTTGGACAGTGACCTCTTCAGTCTCGATTACATTAAAAATTCCATGGAAAAACAATTTAAACTCTTCCAGGGAGAGCTGCTTCATTAATATGGTAAGAATCAAGCTGAGGGAATGAGTTCTTTCATGGATGAATCCTTCAACCTTGGGATAAAACTTTGGAAGTGTTGGTGCACTGATAAACCCTAAAATTCCTATAAAATAAACCCCAAAGGAAGCCTAAGGCTGTTGATAAGACTGAGCTTAGTGGTGCTGAGGGGAGAAGGGAAAAAACCTGTATTAATTCCAGTTGCTCTTTAATTATCCACAACAAATCCTAAATCCCAGGTTCTTTCCTCAGCTTCTGTCCCCTCCTGGATTGAGGGAGGAAAAGGACAAATGGTTCAATCCAGGATATTTTTAGGAGCTCTGTAGCTGTTTGAAGTCTTTTGGGATAAATTCTCCTGCCCAATATCAGAATGAGGGCATTGAGGTTTTCCCAGTTTGAGGGTCAATATCCCATTCCAGCCATGCTGTAGGATGGTAATCCACAGGTTTCTGCCACATCCTGAATTATTTGGGATCAGGCTTGGAAAAGACCATTAAAGTGTTTGGGAAGAACTTTGAGTCACCAGGGACTGTGGGATCTGTGAGAGATCCAAATTTGGGATACCCTGGGGAGTTTTTGTATCCATGCCAAGGCATCAAATCCATCTAAATAAAAGGAATAAACTTTTGGGGGAAGAAAAACCAGAAATTTGGTGTCTGTGGTGCATTTTGTGGTGGTGGAGGGCAGTGGGAGCCTGGTGAGGGGGAATTTTGGGGTCAGTGAAAAGCCAGGAATGGTTGGTAGGAAGCGATCCCAGGTGTGAATTCCAGGAATTGGAGCCTCGGGTGCCCCCAACAGAGAGATTTGACTTTTCTGTGCCCATGCTGCCCATCCAAAACCAGGGAAGTGAAGCTGGGTGCTCCTGGAAAAGCAGAGCATGGAGCAGCCTGGGATTAAAGCCGGGCGATCCCAAGACCTTGGCAAGGCACCAGATGTGGGATCTGATCCCTGCAGGGATTTTGGATCCAGCCACTTCACGGGGCTGAGCTCCCCCAGGTGACTCTCAGGGATCTGTTTGGGTTTCCAGCCCAACTTTCCCAAGCCAAATCCAGCGGGATTCCCACAGCTCCAGGCTGCTCCAGAGCATCACCCAGCTCTGACTCAATCCCCAGCCTTGGAATTTGGATTTGCCCCCAGATTCTCCCACAAGCCCAACCCCAAAGGCGTTTCCAAGGTCCTCAGAGGCCACTGGAATATTTTCTGGGATGCTGCATTTCTCTGCACCACATTTCACCTCCTTGCTCCACAGAATTCCTTCATTTTCTCCATTATTCCAGAACCATGCCTCTGTTCATTTGCCTTTGGCTCTGCCTCTAATCACTCCCGTTGCTAATGAGTGACTCCCGGATGCTAATTAGCATCCAGTCCCATCCATGGATATTTTTCCATTCATCCGTAAACCCCACAGGCCGTTTCACACATTCTGTGGAAGGATATCCCAGGAAGCAGATGGGGGGGGGCGAGTGGTGTGAGATGCCAGCCTGAATTCCATGTGGGAACGGGTCAGGGATGATTTATATCCCCCTCCATTCCTAAACGACCTTGCTGATGGCATCCATCCATTTGCCAGCGCTGAATTGCGGGAGACAAAACATTCCAGGCGGATCTGGCGGGATGTGCTTCACCTGCCGAGCCAAGCACGTGTTAAAAACCCAACTACAAGACAATTTTCCAATTAATAAATTCCGTGGATGGCTGGGAATGCGGCAGGAAAACGCTGCCGTGGCACAGAGCAAATGTCGGACGCTCAGGCAGAATTCCTGCAATTTCTGCTCCGCGGCAGGGGGAATTCCCAGAAGGATTTTGTGGATCCCAGCCCGCACGCCCTCGGGCAGGAATCAGAGCTCCTCTTCCCAGAGTTTTTCTTGGTCTCAGGAATGTTTTGGAGCGAGGTGGGGTTGGATTTCCAGCAGGAGAGCGCGGTGGTGGCACAGGGGTATTTATGGGGGGCACCTGCCCCTCCCTCCCACAGAACCATCACGAGTCTCCCACCGTCGGATTTCCTTCTGGTTTTCCAAGGTCAGCTCGGAATCCAAAGGCAGGGAGGGATTTTTGACGGTGGTTTGGGGGTTTTGTTGTGAAAACATTAAAATTTAACCTTGGCTTTCTGCACGACTCGTCCTCTCAGGGGGGATTGGGCCAATAATTATCATGGAATCATGGAATTGAGCTGGAAGTGACCCAAAGGATCATCAAGTCCTGCACAGGACAACCCCAAAATCCCACCATGTGCCTGAGGGCGTTGTCCAAACACTCCAAGGATATTCCTGGACCTTAGGAAGGTGGGGGGAGATCCAGAGCTGCTGCAGATGGCACCAACCTCTCATCCCACTCTAATTCCTTCCCCTTGTCACTCATCACTCCCAACATCCACATTTCTCCCAAGGCTCTTCCTGATATTTAAAGCAGCTTTTTCTCTACCTCCTCCTTGCTAATTCCCCATCTAATTTTAAACCTCATCCATAATGGGAGCTTTTCTCTGCTTCCTCCATGTGTCACCACATTTTTCCTCAGCGTTTTCTCCATTTGCCACCGGCTCCTATTTACATCTGTGTTTGGAAGAGAATTGAAGCGAAACTTATGGCCAAACCCAAACTATTCTATAGAATCCGGAGATGCTTTCCAGTGTGGAGAGTTGCCCAGGAAAGGAGCTTTAAATAAAATTCCAAAAAAGCAGAAGATTCGTCCAATTGCTGCTCGAATCCACAAGCTGGGTGTTTTGTCAGGGCTGAAAGAGCTGACAGTCAGCAAGTCAGGAAAGGAATTAATTCTATTTAATTAGAAAAATATTAAATATTAAAAATAGGAGTGTATGAAAAGATTAAATTCAATATTGAAATATTTTTTTCATGCTCTCCCAAACAGAAGAGCCCCAGATCGTGAACATTGTGATTAAATAACATTTCTGAAGTTTAGGAAAATGAAGGAAGATGTTACACAACAGCATCTTCCGATGTCGCAACGGGATCCCCACCCAAGGCTGGGGGAAGTGGGCACCCAGCCAGCCCCATGGGCTGCATTCCCTGCCCAGCCAGCCCCTTTTCCAGCAAATAAACGGAGTTCACTCAGCTTTGACCTTAACTCACTTTTTAATTTATTTTTTTTTTAATAGGAAGTCGTTGGAACGGTCCAACTGGTGGGTCAGCGAAACATCACGCAGCTGGAGGCTGCCCTGACAGAATTATGGATTGCAGATGTTGCCTGGGAGCTGTTGGGATTCTGAGCAGGGCCAGGAGTCCCTGGGGTGGCTGTGGAGCTGCTTCCCGAGCCTTTGGGAAGAGAGGTTTGTTTTCCACTCCAAATGAACTTTTAACCATTTGGGGTTCGCTCTGCGTGCTGAAGACAGGAGACAGAAAGCAGGGAAAGGCAAAGCGGAAGATCCAGATCCTGCTCCCTCTCTTCTCAGGAGGAATTTCTTCATGGAAAGGGTGGTCAGGGATTGGAAATGCCCAGCTGGGTTTGGAGTCCCCATCCACGGAGGTGTCCCAGGAATGACTGGATGTGGCACTGGTGACAAGGTGGGGATCGGGACCAGCTGGGACTCAATGACCTTGGAGGGCTTTTCCAACCTCAGTGATCCTGGGAGTCTTCAGGCACACGTGGGAATTCCTACAGAAACGTGGCTTCAGGGCTTGGACATTCCCCCAGCAGTGGTGGAGCCTCAGAACTTGGTGTCAACTGATGTTGTTGGCCACCAGGGACTGGAGAAAGACAAAGGCTGAAAATTATTTAATTTATTGGGATTATTGTAATTAAGAACATTCCAGGTGTAAGGATAAAATGGACAATGCAAAATACTGACTTTGGGTGAAATAATCACTGAGATCAGGCAACTGAAAGTACCGAGGTCCTTAAATCAGCTCCAGGAAACTGCTGGCAGTCCAGCCTTTGAGCCAAGCCTAGTTAAGCTGAGCTCTGTAGGTTTTCCACTCCACATTTAGTCTCTGGAGAGCATAGGTGCTCTTATCTCCATGGCTTTGTCCATAATTCCAAAGGGAAAATGTTATATTTCAAGTTATGCTTCTTCTTCTTCTTCTTTCTCTTATTCTTCCTATTATTATTTTGTTATTTTTATGTACAAATGCCTACTTATTATTTTGCCCATTCAATTCCCAGAAGGCAGATTTGACCCCTGGAGATGAATTTGTTGTTGAGAAAGCCTCTAAGCAGCTCCATGGACAAATTCCCCAGCATGCATTTGCCTCTCTTCCACCTTCTGATCACTCTCCTTAACTTTTATTGTGCCTTTTTTACCTGGCTTAATTTGTAAAATGTGAGGATTCATTAATAATTTTTAGATCTTTAGAGCTGGTGGACACGATGAACACAGGGACCTCAGCCCGAAGATGGGAAGGTCAAGGGGGGATGAAAATCCTCCTGGAGGGCCATGGTGGAGCTGAGCTCCCTGGATCTGTTCAGCCTGGCAGGAGCCCAGGATTGGTGGGAATGACTCTGGATATTTTTTCCAGGCTGTTTTCCATGCACAGCTGTCAGTCTGTGAGGCCTTTGGGACCATCCCGTGTCTCATGTGCCCCTGGGATGGGCACGTGGGCCAGGACGGGTGCGTGGCCTGAGGGGCTGAGTCTCCCAGGAATCCTTTTTTCCAGGCTGTCCAAGAGCTCCACGGCACAAAACTCCTTTTATTTCCCTCCAACCTCCCTCTGAGACTTAACATCACTTCCCCCCTTGCCAAGCAGCCAAGAGAAGACCCAAAGTTTACATTTTTCAAGAGAGCACTAAAATCAACAATTACCAGTGCTCTTTTTACCCAGACACCCCGGCCAGGGAGTCAGGAAGGTTGAGGGATAGGAACTGCTGCCCATTCCCGCCTGCGTGGGCTGGAATCTGGGATAATGAGGTGTTCACACTTCAGCAAAGCTGGGGGAAGGTGTCAGATCCCTCTTCCACAGCTGGGCTGGAGAGAGGGTGTGAGGGAACATTAAAGGCTCAGAATAGAAAACAATAACAAACAGAGGAGGGGAGAAAAACCACGTTGTAAAAAAAAAGGGGGAATAAAAAAGAAAAGGAGTGGGTGGGTGTGACGGCTCAGAGTTGTGTTTAGGGGATGCTGATGATTATTCCAGATAATCTCCCTTCCATGGGGGTTCTCAGAGGCTGTGCACTCCAGGGAGGGGTTTCCCTCAATCTGTTTTGGAACCCAAATCCCCCAAACCAGGTGTGGTGAAAGTGTGTGAATGAAGAACACGGAAAACTGGGGTTAGAGATGTGATGCTGCTGCTCTGGGCACCTGTGCCAGGGCCTCCCCACCCTCCCAGCCTGGAATTCCCGATATCCCATCCATCCCTGCCCTCTGGCAGTGGGAGCCATTCCCTGTGTCCTGTCCCCCCATCCCTTGTCCCCAGTCCCTCTCCAGCTCTCCTGGAGCCCCTTCAGGCCCTGCAAGGGCTCTGAGCTCTCCCTGGAGCCTTCCCTTCTCCAGGGAACATTCCCAGCTCTCCCAGGCTGGCTCCAGAGGGGCTCCAGCCCTGGAGCAGCTCCAGGATCTCCTCTGGACTCTCCCCAGCAGCTCCAGGTTGTTCCTGTGCTGGGAGCAGCTCTGCAGGTGGGGTCTCACCTGAGCGGGGCAGAGAGGCAGAACCCCCCCTTTCCTGCTGCCCACACCGGGATCAGCCCAGGATTTGGGGGATTCTGGGTGCCAGAGGACACAGCTGGGACATGTCCAGCTCCTGAGACAGAACCCTGGGATTGATGGAGGGAATGAGCAGGAATTGCCCCACCTGGAGCTCAGCCCTGCCTGGAGTGACAGAGCTCAGGAAGAGGAGGGAAGGTGCAGCAGCACTGGGGAGAGCAGCCTGGAGCAAAGAAAAACATTTATTAAGAAATATTATAACTGTAAATGACCCAGACATAGAGAAGGGATTTTTTTTTTTTTTCTTTTTTTGTTCCTTTTTTTTTTTTTTTTCGCTTGTTTTCCTTTAAGTTCTCTCCAGTTGGCCCGGAGACCCCTGGCAGCAGCTGGAAACCGAAGAGGTTTGGAGCCTGAGAGGCACATGAGCCCCAGACTGTTTGATTGCTCAAACATTTCTCAAAGATTAGCTTTGTCAAAGCAAGCACCAGGGAGGATAAATCACGTGGCTGGAGCTCAGCTCTGTCCTGGCTGCTCCAGGGAAAGGCAGGCTCCAAAGGGGTGAGGAGATGGCAACGAGCTGGAGCTGCAATATCACACGGGAGAGCTTCCCACGTAGATGAGGAATAAAATCCATCCAGGCAGGCACTTGCCCCATCCAAAAAAACCCTGGCTCAAGGCGTCACAGAGATGAGCCAGATGTTTCCCTGGTTCAAAAGGACATTAAGCCACTATTTTTACCTTAAAAAAATAAAAGAGAGCAGCTAAGAGGAACCATCCATTTTGTCAGTGCTGTTTGCAGAACCCAAGGGTTAAAGTTAAGAAGAGGAAAAAAAAAAACAACCAAAGTTTGATGGTGATCTTGAGTCCATCTGACTGTGCTGCTTGCTGCTCTCGTTTATTTTTAAATGCTGAGCTTGGAGCAGGGGGAAGGTCCCTTGGAGTTGCTGCTTGTGCCCAGAGCCTGCTGGAGGTTCATGTCCCTGTGTCCTCTGCAGGTCCTGCTCCAGAGGGCCAGGGCTGGATTTGACACATCCTGAGGGATCCATGAGGGATTCCCTGCTCCATTCCAGGCTGGTTGAGCATTACAAACAATCACAGAATCTCCTGAGCTGGAAAAGATCCACAAGGATCATAAATCCAGCTCCCAGCCCTGCACAGACACCCCAAAATCCCACCCTGGGCATCCCTGGCAGCGCTGTCCAAACCCTCCTGGAGCTCTGGCAGCCTCAGGAGTGTGCCCACTCCCTAGGGAGCCTGGGCAGTGCCCAGCACCCTTGGGGCAAAAATCTTTCCCTAAACTCAGGCCTAAACCTCTCCTGGCACAGCTGGCAAACTTCTCCTTAAGGGAAAAGCCATCACAAAGTGGTTTGGATGAGCAGCAGTAGGAAACCCCCCTCCAAGGGGGTTAAGGATCCACCCCAAGCATCCATCCACCCTTCCCAGCACATTCCAATCCCTCTGTTGTTGTTTTTGATGCACTTCAGTCTAATTAAACCCAGTTTAAATATAGCACAGCTCTTCCTCTGCTCCTCCAGCCCCAGCCTGGGAGGTTTTTTTCCAGGGCCACATGTAAGAACGATCTGCTTTGCCTCGCTTTTATTTATAGCTGCTCTTTGCTACTGGCTGCTTCTCAGTCCCAAGCAGAACCAGGAATTACCCTTAGGAAAGGGAAGAAAACACAGGCAGGGTGGGTTTAACCCAGATGTTTCCCCAGCCAGCAGGGTCAGAGGCAGAGGATGGATCCTGGCATGGGCACAAATAGTCTGGGACACCATGCTCTTATTTTCCAGCGCATTTTCTGCCCACACCTCATCAGAGGTGAGAATTCTTCTCATTTGTCTAATTTTCCTAATTTTTCTAATTTTTCTTTTTAATTTTTTCCCCTATTTTTTCTGATTTTCCCGAGTCAGGAGCACTGATACACAGAAATGGGTCCATGAGGTTTGACCAGGGGTAAAACAACCCTGGATTTTGTACAAATGACTTTGAAAAGATCTTTGCCCACCTTCCATGCACACCTTATTTAAAACCAGTTTCTCTCTAAATATGAGCTGCTACCTTTGGAGAAGAGATCAGTGATCCCAGGAGCAGAGGGAAGATAAAAAAATAGTATTTTTTACACTGAAATGATCATTATTTTGGGGTTGACATGAAAGGAGAGAAGTGATTTGCCCAAATTCTGGGTCTTTGGGAATCTTGTGGTGAGGGCGTTCACAGGAGGGTTCAAGACACGAATTCATTGCTGGTTTATTGATCTGCTCAATTAAAAAACCCACTAATTATTTGTTTTCATCCTACAGCTGTGGCCAGATGTTATGCAGAGAGGAAGGGGAAGAAGCTCTTCCTCCCCCAGCCAGAAGTTTCATTCCATGTCCCATGGGATATCCAGGGATTCACTCCCTCACTGTCACCCAAAATCATCCCCTGAACAGCCCCATGTCTTTAATCCTATGGAGTGACCCCAAAAAAAAACCCCCAAATTCCATCTGGGACTTAATTTTCTGGGTGATTATATAAATAACTGGGTTATATCACCTCATGTGTCAGCTTAGCTAGAGAGAATTCCAGCAGAAAATGAAGTTAAGGGTGCAGCTTTTCCTGGGTGGGATGTTGGGAAAAGCTGTCTCATGGGAAGCAGGACATGCAGGAAAGGGAAGGACAGGATTTAGGTGGGAAAATATAAATTAAACATGGAAAGATTCTTGGTGTTGTCCCATGCAGGTGGAAGAGTTGGATACGATCCTCGTGGGATCCAATTCCAGTTCAGAGTATTCCAGGATTCTGTGATTCCAAGAGTACATGAACAGCAAAATACAGAAGACACATCCTGAGGGATGGGATTAATTTTAATAATAATGATTTAAAAAATTTAATAACAATAAAAATTATTATTATTCTCTGAAGACTTTCCACTTAGAAAGTGAGTGATTATCTCACCTTCTGGAAGTGTGGGGCAGCCTTTCCCTGGCAAATTTGGTATTATCCATGCCCTGCATCCCAGCACTCAGAGGCAGCTCAGCCAAAAAATCCTTTCTGGAGTTTAAGATGCTGCAAAAATCAACATTTTCCCTTGTGTTCAGACAAAAACCTGCCAGAAGTAACTCAGAGGCAACATCTGTCATTTTAAACAGAGAATGATTTAGGCCCCAGAGCTGACCTGAATAGGCAGAGCCCAGATCTGTATTTGGGACAGGAGATTTTTCAAGGCCGGGCTGGGATTCGGGGCCGGCCCCTGGGAGAAGCTCCAGTTAATTCCGAGAGCTCCTCCTGGCCCTGCTCACACGTCATTCCCACGTTGGCTCTGCACAGATCTTTTCATGGAGGATGAAAGGAGAGCATAGAGCTCTGTATTTCCAGAGATGTTAGACATGAGTGGTCTCACAGCTGCTGCCGAGACCTACATTCCTCCCGGCTGGGCATGGAGAGGGGGAGAGCCTGGATCCACAGGCAGGAATTATGGAATATCCTCCTGAGATCCATCCTCACATCACTCCTGAAATGCAGCTGAGGAATTTCCTGGGGAAAACAGCACCAAACCCCACCAAAGCCACCCTGAGCTGCCCTGGGCCAGCCTGAGGCCGTTCCCTCTCCTCCTGTCCCTGTTCCCTGGGAGCAGAGCCCGACCCCCCCGGCTGTCCCCTCCTGGCAGGGAATTCCAGAGAGGGAAAAGATCCCTCTGGATCCTCCTTTGCTCCAGGCTGAGCCCCTTCCCAGCTCCCTCAGGAATTCTCCAGCCCCTTCCCAGCTCCCTCAGGAATTCTCCAGCCCCTTCCCAGCTCCGTTCCCTTCCCTGGACACGCTCCAGCCCCTCAGGGTCTCCCTTGCTGTGAGGGGAAAATCAAAAAGTGGGAGAAAACGTGAGGGGGAAAAAAAGTGAGGGGACTCTGAGGAAGGCTCTGCTGCAGAGCTTTTCCCTTCTGGATCCTCCTTTTCTCCAGGCTGAGCCCCTTCCCAGCTCCCTTGGGAATTCTCCAGCCCCTTCCCAGCTCCCTCAGGAATTCTCCAGCCCCTTCCCAGCTCCCTCAGCTGATCCTGGTGCTCCAGCCCCTTCCCCAGCTCCATTGCTCCTCTCTGGACATGGATCCTGCCATGGATATTTATGATAAAATTCCTTTACTCAGGAAGTGTAAGGCATCAGAGTCTTGGTCCTGAGGAAGGTGACAGTGTCTGAGGCAGCAGGATTTGGTTAGAAGGAGTTGGAATCTGTGTGAAATCTTCCTTGGAGAACCATCCCAAGGGGCTGCAGGGATGTCAATCCCAACTCCCAACCTCCAGCTGGCACAACTATTTTTTCTGTGTAAAAAAATAACAACAGTTCCCTAATAAAATCACTTTAAGTGCAAGACATTCTGTTGGAAAAAACCCAAACCAGACAAAGAAAAAGAAAAACCAAAAATCCAGAAAACCAACAAAACAACAACAACAACAAAAAAAACCCAAAACACAAACTGAACCCTGGGTTTCATTCCTGGGGAACAGTCAAAACAATTATTAGCACAAATTCTCCAGCCCCTTCCCCAGCTCCGTTCCCTTCCCTGGACACACTCCAGCCCCTCAATGTCTCTCTTGTCTGGTTTCCACATGGGGCAATCCTGTGAAGCACTGCTCTTTACAAGGTACTTCCTTGCTTCTGGGAATTAAAACCCGATTATTTTAGTTGCTCTTATCTGTCCCGCTTAGTGCTTGGCAAATCCCAGCCCAGTCCTGTTGCACTGGCAGGCAAAAAACAAAAGATGCTTTAATGATGATCCAGCCCAGTGTGAGGCAGGGAGCAACAGAGAGCTGCAGGAATTGTTGTTATTTGTGTATGGAAAGTTGGAAGATAGTTGGAAGTATCCAAATATGAGGAATTCACAATTGGGATTTGCCTCTTTGGCTGGCAGAACCTCTCCCAAATATTCCAGCCTAGCTGTGTACAGGCTGTGATTCACCCTGGAGGAAATGATGGATTTCAGGTCGCCCTGCGCATTTCCCTTGATCCTTTTTGGATCATTTGGACAAACCATTATTCCCTACTCTTTGTTTTGGCCAGGATGAGAAAAAAAAACCAAAACAACAACAACAAAAAAACCCAAAACAGGTGATTGAATCATTTCCACTTATCTCCAAGTTATCCCAGCAAAAACTCACCCGGGAATGACTTAGTGCATCCAGTTATTGTGCTCAGGGAGCCTGTGGGTGGCTATTTCAGTACATCCAGGGCTTTTTTTTCCTTATAATTCTCCTTTTCAAACATTTTACAAGCGCTCCAGAGTGGGGAGGTTCCCAGCCTCCCACTGGTTTTGCAAAGCCCAGCCAGAGCCAGAGGGTTTCTATTTGCAGGGGCTCCAATAATACTTGATTTGAAGGAGTACGAGGCTGCCTCATTTTCCAGGAGATGAGAAAAACTGGCAGAGAAAAGAGGAATAATGGGAAAGGTGGGAAGAGCTCGCTGGTGTTGTACAGGCAGGCAAAGGTGCTTCAGAGCTGTCAGAAAATCACTGCCTGAGCCTTATCTTCAACCCCAGGGAGGGAGGAAAATGTCACCTGGGGCATCAGCAGAGGGAAAACTCTTCTTTGATAATTCCTGCCTTCCTTTCCCATGTATTTCTGAAGGGTTGGAGCATTTTCCCTGCAAAGCAGCTCATGGCATCTTCTGGTGAACCCCAGTGACACCCACGATGGGCATTGTTTGGGACTGTGATGGGGAGAAAACTGGGAAAAGGAGAGACTGGGACAGCTGCTTGTTCTCTTCTTAGTTCCATTTAAAATCTCCTTTGGGGGCTGCCATCCCCTTTATTTTTCCTTCCTTTCTCCATAACTTTCTCCACACTCCTCTCAACTGATTTGTGCCATCCCATGCTCCAAACCCTTTTGCCAAGGCACTTCCCAAGCTTTGCAATTGTATCCCTCAACTTCTGGAATCCTTCCCGAGTCCCTTTTCAAACAGTTCCTCTGTGCATCCCTTTCCTGTCACCTGAAGCTTTCCCACCCCACTGAAAAATCCCATTAGAATTCCTGCCTTCCTTGCTGGGCTTTAAGCTCCGAGTTTAAATTATTTTTCCACAATAACAGCCTAATCCTTTCGCTTATCAGCATGGCAGATTAATTTTCCCAAGCACCGCTGGTACCTTGTCTTCCCCCTAATTAGACAGAGACAAATTTTGCTCCTGGATGAGCATAGGCTTGGAATTAACAGCAGGAAAAGCCCCAAAGTAAAGCCCTGCCTTGGAGAGCATCTTCCTCCTATCCCAGCTGGCTCAGCCAAGGCAAACACAGAGCATATTGTGTGTCAACTCTAAATATACTCATCCCTCCAGCTGGGATTTAGGGACACTTCCCAAACATTCTCAAATAGCAACGGGATGTGTCAGCTGGAGCCAGGGGCTGCCAAAGCCTCCCTTCAACCTGCTTGGCCAGGGATGTTTCCAGGGAAGGAGGAGCAGAAATAACTTCCCAAATAATTCCACAAGAGCTGCTGTATTTCAGTTGCACAGTTGGATTGGGAGCTTGCAGAGTCCTCACAGTTTAGTTATGACCTGAAGGTGTTGTTTGTTCCAGTTGTCCTCACACTTTTTCCATGAATTTGCCTTAATTGCTCTTATTTTCATTAGCAGCTTAATGATCATTATCATTGTTCAGTCCCAGCCCCAGGGGATGGCACCAGCAGGGACAAACTTTGTACCAACACAGCCCCAGGAGCTTGAAACACTTGGGAAAAGCAAACCCCTTATATTCCCCTGGGATAATATCCCAGCACATAAAAGCATAAACATGGAACTCTCACTCCAGGAATGAATTCCTTTAAAGCCTCGTTCACCTGAAAGCCCAGACCAGCCTCTCTAGACTTGCTCTATTTCACCCACCCTTGACAGGAATTTCATTTAATTTTTAAATCCTGCCTTTGGATGAGAGCAGAAACAATTCCAAAGCCTCTGGTAAATATTTCCCAGTGTCTTCCTGGGGGAAGACTGAGCGACCCCAAGGCCAAATTCCCTCCTGCTTTATCCCTGTGTGCAGTGGTCCCAGCTCAGGCAGCTGCCTCAGCTTAAATTCGTGCTCCCTGCTTCCCACAGGACCTGGTTTGGATCACAGGGATGATTCCGTGTCCTGGAAGAGTGAGTTCACCTGTTGGGAGAAGGTTTGGATTCCCTGGGTGATCAGTGACCGCTCTGTGTTCAGCCAATCAGGTGCATCCTACAGATACCCCCACTAATTAACATCCCAATTAACACCCTCCTTATTCTTAATGAGCACTCAAGACCTATAAATCCCTTTATCTCCTCTCTTTTTCCCACTAAAATGGCCCTGCGGATGTGGAGCACGCCCCAGTACACACAGAGCCTCACAAACCCACAGCCAGCAGTGTGGAGAAATTAATATCTTAATCTCATAAAGATTTTTAAATATTAACTTAAGCTGCTGAGGATGGATTATGGACTCAGAAACCAATCACCATTTTCCCCTAAATAACTGTTAAATAGGAGAAATATGTCTCATGTGTGGGGGAATCAATGTTCCATTGCTAAAAGGCCTGACTGCCATGGGAACATTTCTGGGCTCCTGACACCTCATTAAGTTATTTAACAACATCCCAATTTATTGTCCTGTCCAGTGACCACAGAAATTCTTAAAATAAAGCAGAGAAAGAGAAAAATAAAAATAGGCATTTCTCAGCCTCCCTACAAGAAAGGACACAACAAGGAAATGTGAAATACGAGGTAACAGAGGGTTGCAACACAGAGCAAATTCCAAATCTGTCTGTGAATTCCTCAGGGAATAAATGTGCAATTATCCCAGTCGTAGTGGCAACAGAAAGTCTGCTATGGCCTGGTCTGGCTGCTTCATATTTTGTCTCCAGAGAGAGAATCTCCAGTCCTTGGAGCATCTCCTTGGCCTCCTCAGGACTCACTCCAGCAGCTTCTCTGTGCCAGGGCCCCACCACCCTCCCAGCCAGGAATTCCCAATTCCCAATATCCCATCCATCCCTGCCCTCTGGCAGTGGGAGCCATTCCCTGTGTCCTGTCCCCCCATCCCTGTCCCCAGTCCCTCTCCAGCTCTCCTGGAGCCCCTTCAGGCCCTGCAAGGGCTCTGAGCTCTCCCTGGAGCCTTCTCCTCTCCAGGGGAACATTCCCAGCTCTCCCAGCCTGGCTCCAGAGGGGCTCCAGCCCTGGAGCATCTCCGTGGCTCCTCTGGGCTCTCTCCAGCAGCTCCAGGTCCCTCCTGTGCTGGCCCCCAGGGCTGGGGCAGCTCTGCAGGTGGGGTCTCAGCTGAGCAGGGCAGAGGGGCAGAATCCCAATCCCTTTCCTGCTGCCTGAGCCATGGGATCAGCCCAGTCCACTGGGGGCTCTGGGTCCCACATGGTCAGGCCATATCCAGATTTTCCTCTGTCAACAGCTCCAGGTCCTTCTCCTCAGGGCTGCTCTCCACCCGTTCTCCACCCAGCCTGGATTTGTGCTGGCATTCCCTGATCCCTGTGCAGGACAAGCACTTGGCCTTGTTGAACCTCAGGAGCTTCCCATGGATCCACCTCTCCACTTCCCTCTGGATTCCAGGAGCTGCCCCTCCACTTCCCTACATGAGATTACAACCAGCTCTATCCACCCACCCAATTTCTATTTATTATTCTCTTTTATCACCCAGAAATTGGTTTAAAGCTGAATAAAACATTCCAAATTAAATATTTTCTTTGCCAGCAGGAGAAGTGACAACGTGACTTGGTCCTCACAGGAGAGCAGGACAAAACCCATTAGTCCTTGATTGCTGTGCAGGTAATAAAAGAGTTTTATAAGGAAAAGTCTGTGCAGGGCAAAGCCAAATTATTGCTGAGCAGCCTCAGAGCCCTGTAAGGCTCTGTCTTAAAACAAACCATTAACATATGCACAATTAGGCTGCCTCAATTGTTATGCCACAAGCAAAAATGCAATCCCGTCTTGGAATACCTAAACAGCCTTTTAATTCCAGTGAGCTGGTGGGGGGGGGAAATGTGTTAGCATTAAAGGAATGTGTTTTTTTAATCACATCTAAAAATAACATTTATATAACCACCTACCCTGACATTTCACATCAGCAAGTGTCCAGAACCGCCTCGCTCAGCTGTATTAAAATATGCAAACGCCATGGGGTTTTAGCAGATTTTGGTTTCCTGAAAAAGAATTGCAGAACTCCCAACTTTGGAGGCAAGAGGGAAGTCAGAGTGGTTTCTACTGTGGTTAAAATAAATCAGGTACAATGTGTTCTTCAGCAGGTCAGTGACAGCCAGTGCCTGGCTAATTCAGTCATGGGATCATGGAATGGTTTGGGTTGGAAGGGACCTTTGCTAAGAGGTGTTTCTTGTTAGGATCTAAAGATTTCCCAGAGCAGCTGTGGCTGCCCCTGGATCCCTGGCAGTGCCCAAGGCCAGGCTGGACGGGGCTTGGAGCAGCCTGGGACAGTGGAAGTGTCCCTGTCCATGGAAGGAGGTGGAATGGGATGATCTCTCTGCGTGTGCACAGGTGACAAAAAAGAAACCCCATGGATTTGTGGATCTGTGAGGAAGACTTTGGAGCAGGTGGTGAATGAAGAGCAGATTCCATTCCAGCTCTGTAGGACAATGCAGCTGCTTTTTTCACTTCTTGTTCCAGCCCCAGTTCTTCTGCTCCAGCTAAGAAAGTGCAGGATGTTCTCTGGGAACATCTCCAAGATGCAGGAAAGCTGGAATGGGAATTCGGTGGTGTTTGACAAATACCCAGAAACCCGGGTCCCACAAAAGAATTTGTAAAACCTTCCCTTTGTAAAATGAGGGTTTGACGTGTAAGAGGAGGTGTAATTTGAATATTGGGAAGAAATTCCTGGCTGGGAGGGGCTGGGATGGAATTCCCAGAGCAGCTGTGGCTGCCCCTGGATCCCTGGCAGTGTCCAAAGCCAGGTTGGACAGGGCTTGGAGCAGCCTGGGACAGTGGAAGCTGTCCCTGCCATGGCAGGGGTGGCACTGGATGAGCTTTAAGGCCCCTTCCAACCCAACCCATTCCATGATTTTGAGATTTATCCAAGGATAAGGAGCAGCACAAGGCAATGCTTTGCTTGAAGCCCCTCCTGGTGCAATGCTGCTGCCTCCAAGGAGCATTTCCGAGCTCTCCCCATTCTCTGCTGACTTCCTACAAATCATTTGTTACTGAGATTGATATTGCAGTTATGTAAACATCCATTATTTATCTGCTCTGGCCCTTCGAACCGGATGAGTGCTCCTGGATTTCCATTATTCCGTGTCTAAATTAATCATGGAGCATAAAATCAGTCACCATTTATGCAATATGAAAAGAAAAAAAAGATATAAAAATAGCTCTCGTGGTGTTGAGATTTCACGCCATGTTCCCTGCGTAGGAACTATTCAGGCATCCTGCTTTTTCCTGCAGGCCTGTGAAATATTGATGGCTTTTTTGTAAAAGGAACAAAAACTCTCTGAAAATTATCTGTCTCCTCCAGAGAAAGTTGTTCCCTAATCCAGTCATTGACTCCCTCACCACGGGGAGCACGGGAGAATCCCATCCATGGGCAGCTTCCCATCCTCTGGCAAATCCATATCCTGCATCCCACAGCAGGTTGGGACTGGGATCTCCTCCTGGGCACAGCCAGGAGCCTCTGACACCTTTCTGGGAATGTTTGCACAGACCTGACAACAGAATCCCCCAGGGCAGCAGGGAAGTGTGACTGGGGAGCTCCAGGGGGATCTGACAGCCTCCTCCAGGAAAGGATGCAGGTGGCTCATCCCTGCAGGATTTTAACAGGAATTATCACTTCTCCAAAGCCAAACGGGCCCTGGCGCCCCCGTGGAGGGAATGGAGCTGGTTGGGGACTTGGATTCAGCTCCAGGCACTTCATGGAAGTCCAGAATGGTTTGGGTTGGAAGAGACCTTGAAGTTCATTTCATTCCATTCCAGCTCTTTTACCACAGGCAGGGACACCTCCCACTGTCCCAGGCTGTCCAGCCTGGCCCTGGGCACTGCCAGGGATCCAGGGGCAGCCACAGCTGCTCTGGGAATTCCAGCCCAGCCAGGAATTCCCAGTTCCCAATATCCCATCCATCCCTGCCCTCTGGCAGTGGGAGCCATTCCCTGTGTCCTGTCCCTCCATCCCTTGTCCCCAGTCCCTCTCCAGCTCTCCTGGAGCCCCTTCAGGCCCTGGAAGGGCTCTGAGCTCTCCCTGGAGCCTTTCCTTCTCCAGGGGAACATTCCCAGCTCTCCCTGGAGCCTTCTCCTCTTCAGGCATCATCCACAGTTCCATGTGCTGCTCTGGTCCAGCATCAGGATTTGGGAGACAGCATGGGAAGAAGGCAGGGAGGGGTAAGGAAATGAGATCTTTGGAACAATTCTTTCACTGCACTGGTTTTTCAGCACTTTGGGGATGCATCCCTTCAGTTAATGGTGTGTGATCAGCAGAATTAAGAAAGAGACCACTGAGAAGCCCAAATTAACAATATCATAGAAATAATTGGGCACAAAAGGCTTCTTTTAGGGATCAAAACCTCTGCTGGGTGACCAGATCCTCAGTGAGATTTTTTTTTTTTAAATTAGTGATGTTCCTCAAGCTTCAGCAGCCACTTCACAACCTGATTTGAGCCACCAGAAGTCAAAACCACCCGTCAGCCTCCTGGCACCCTTGCAAGTGAAGGAACAGCCACTCCTGTGGGAATATCCTGGCAATATCCTGCAATATCCCAGCTCAATCCACTGCAGCTAATAATAACTGGCCTTGCTTCCCCTCCAGCAAGCGTGGCTGGAAGGAGGAACCTCTCCAAGCTTTAAATAACCTCCTGGATTCCCCCCTCTGGACCTGTGCTCCAGCTGGGAGCAGCTTTCCTGTTTGTTTGTTTGCTCCTTTTTCCTTGCCATGATTGCAGAGAGGAAGGAATCTGGCTCCTACCTCCCTGAAGACCTCAGGCTTGGAGAGCAATTACTCAGCACTGCAGGCTCTGGTGGAGAATTAAAGGTCAGGGCACTTTTACTGGGGGTTTTTATTCTGGGCTTGCACGAGGTCACAGCTGATGATAAGCACATGTTCAAATCCACGTTTCCAAAGCATTCACAGTCCTGAAAGGGGCTGTGAAAATCCAAGGAGAGCATTTTAAACCCTCTCTTTTCTCCTGCTTTTAGGGAGGAAAAAGCCTTTGGAGCCAAATTCCAATGCAACAGAGGGAGGGTGGTAGTGGGACCTCTCCATCAGAGGTTGTGCTTTTGGGTTTTTAGCAAAAACTCCCCCCAGCTGCCTCTCTCCTGGAGGTGTCAGCTCCTTCAGGGCTCTGCGGGATTCAATGTGTTCCTCAGCTGTTTCTGAAAAGCAACACGGGCTGGAGTTGCAGAGGCTGGAGCCTCCAGCTGGGAGGAGGAAAACTCCAGCCACCAATTATCCCAGGGGCATTCCCTGCCTGACCATCCCGGGGCATTCCCTGCCCAGAGCAGGATCCCACCATACCCGAGGTCAGCCGAGGTTTTCCCGTCCACCACACGCCAGGATCTTCCTGGGGGTGGAATTCCTGGCTCCGTGGAGCTGGAAATGAGCTGTTGGAGGAGGGCTGGCAGAGGGCTGGGGCAGCTCCTGCCTCTCCTGACCCTGGAATGCTGCACTTCCAGCGCTGATGGATGGCCCGGCCTGACAGAGCCCCGGCCTGAGCTCAGCCAGATGTGAGATTAATTTATTGCACCTGTCCAAACAGAAAATATTCCTATTTTCTTGGGTTTCAGCTTGATGGAGAGTGCCACGCTCAGGTGACCTTGGCCCAGCCTGGTGGGTCTGTCCCCCCTGGGGGTGAGGGGACACCAAGCATCGCTCCTAATCCAAAGATGAAACAAGGCAGAAAATCCAGGTCCTTGGAGCAGGAGGCTGAGCTGGGATGGAAAAAATCCAAGCTCTGCTTCAGCTGCATGAGGAGCAGCAGCAGAACAGTTTGTGTTTTAATTAATAAGGCAATAATTTGGCGTGGAGCATCTCAATGCGGCTGATTCCACGCTGCAGCATCGCATCCTGCGGCGGGAGAGCAGCAGGGAAAGCTTCCAGCAGCACAGCCCAGGGCAGGAGGGATCTGCAGCCACCAGCAAGTGCTGGGCCAAAGCTGAAACTTCAAATTCCCAGCGAGTTCGGTGGGATTTTTGCCTGATTAAAGCTTGAGCCGCAGTCCAGGAATTTCTGTCTCTGCCGCAATCCAGCCAGGCTTTGCGCAGGAGCTTGGGAGCAATCTGTTCCCCTTGATGGAGGCTTTTCTTGGAGAGAATTCAAGTTTATTCCATTAGAAAGGGGTTTAGTCTTCCTTTCTTTATGGTGGTGGGAAAGAAAAACCACTGGGTTGTCCCTGAGCTGGGACAGCTCAGATCTCATTTGGTTTTAACCTTCCCTCCTGAAGGGAAAAGTTGTTAAAGGACTTTAGACTTGAGAAAGGAACTTTAGAAATGGTTGTTCCTTATAATGAGGGCCAAAGGATCTCGGGGAAGTGAAATAGGATCATAATTAGGTGGGCACCTTCCTTTTGCTGGGTCAAGAAATTGGATAATTCAGCTGGAATTTCAAAGGGAAGAGCAATTGGAGGAAGATGAACTTCTGACCCTGTAGTTACAAATCAGAGCTTGGCAGAAGGTGGGTGGCACTCTGCCCAAAATGACATGACAAAAATAAGAATTAAAAGGGCTAAAAGCCACTGAACATGGCCTGAAATAGCTCAGTCTTGAGGAATTACAAAAAAACCAAGGAAGAATTTCATTAGGGGAGATAGGGAGAATCACAAGGAAAAGTGAAAACCACCTGCCAATGGAAGAGAAACAAAATCTTGGTGATAGCTGAGGGGGTTTTTCCTGGGATACTGCAGGCAGTGCCACATCCACACTTTTTTTGGGCACTTTCAGCGATGGAGACTCCCTGTGCCAAAGCCCAGCCATCCTTTCAGCAAAGACATTTTTCCTGACTTCAAGGAAAATGCGGGAATGGCAGGAAAATGACAACAGACATGATGTCCTAGCGTTGTCTGCTTGCTGCTTTGGGCGCTTTGCTGGATGGCGGGGACAGGGCTGCTTCTTTTGGGTGGATTTTGGGGTTGCAGACACCTCCAAGCTCCCCTCATCCCTGGGGACATCCCACTCTGTCCCACCAGCTGCTTTTCCAGCAGGAAAACCAAAAGCTGGAAGGAAAAAAACCATCTCAGTCCCTAAAGCAAAGGCTCTGCCTTTGTCACCAGCTCTCCTTGCACAAAGCTCACTTTATTTTCTCTTCAGCATTCAGGTTTCTGTCTAAAGAAAACACAGAAAACATTCAGAGACTTTTTTTTTTTCTCTGCTTTGTTTATCAGCAAGATTAAGATTCCTGGCTGTGGAAGAAAGGAATATCTCCATTTATTTATTTCAGGCCATGTGGAGTGCATTTGTTTCCTAGGATGCAAATTCATTGTTCCTGCTCTGAATGAAAGCCCCAGTGCCAAGAACTGCTGTAGGATTGGGATCTCTTGGCACCGTTTTTGCTGGAGCTCCACACACAGAGCAGGGATTTGAGTCCTCCCAATATTCTGCCACTGGAAAAGCTTTCCCGGCTTAATTCTTAAACTTTCTTTCAGATGATTTCCCCTTTCCCAAAGTCCCGCCATGCCTCAGGGTGGGATTTTGGGATGTGGATCACGCCACCAGCCCTGGGGTGCTGCACCAGCTGCCTGCACCACCAAAAAGGGCGAAATTGGGCGTTCAAATGTGATCAGCTGCGCTTCCTAATTCCATTTTTTATTTATTTCTCTTGCTCATTACTTTTTAAAATTGGGATTTATGCACTCACACACACATCCCAAAGTGCAGCTGCAGCTCCAAGTGCCACCAGGAAAAGCTGCTGTGTGAAATTCCATGGGATGAACCCCCCCAGCTCCCTGTTTGTCCCCAGGGTGGGCAGGGCCCTGTCCCCAGCCTGGCTCAGGGGCTGCCACCTCCCATTAGCTGCAGCAGGGGATGGCACGTTGTGACATGGCTGTGCCTGACATGCCATGTCACCTCGGGAGATAATGACTTGGAAATTTGTGCTAATAATTGTTTTGACTGTTCCCCTGGAATGAGTGGGTTTGGTTTGGGTTTTGCTTTTTGTTGGGTGGTGGGGTTTTTTTGTGTTTGGTTTTTGGTTTGTTTGGTTTGGGTTTTTTTTTGGTTGGTTTTTTTTAGGGTTTGGTTTTGTTTTGTTTTGTTTTCCAGCAGAATGTCTTGCACTTGAAGTGCTTTTATTAAGGAACTGTTGTTATTTTTTTACACATAAAAAATAGTTGTGCCAGCTGGAGGTTGGGAGTTAGGATTGAGTTCCCTGCAACCCCTCAGGATGGTTCTCCAAGGAAGATTTCACACAGATTCCAACACCTTCTAACCAAATCCTGCTGCCTCAGACACTGTCACCTTCCTCAGGACCACAACTCTGATGCCTTCACCACCGAGTAAAGGAATTTTATCATAAATATCCATGGCAGGATCCATGTCCAGAGAGGAGCAATGGAGCTGGGGAAGGGGCTGGAGCACCAGGATCAGCTGAGGGAGCTGGGAAGGGGCTGGAGAATTCCTGAGGGAGCTGGGAAGGGGCTGGAGAATTCCTGAGGGAGCTGGGAAGGGGCTCAGCCTGGAGGGAAGGAGGATCCAGAAGGGAAAAGCTCTGCAGCAGAGCCTTCCTCAGAGTCCCCTCACTTTTTTTCCCCCTCACGTTTTCTCCCACTTTTTGATTTTCCCCTCACAGCAAGGAAGACCCTGAGGGGCTGGAGCGTGTCCAGGGAAGGGAACGGAGCTGGGAAGGGGCTGGAGAATTCCTGAGGGAGCTGGGAAGGGGCTCAGCTTGGAGAAAAGGAGGATCCAGAGGGATCTTTTCCCTCTCTGGAATTCCCTGCCAGGAGGGGACAGCCGGGGGGGTCGGGCTCTGCTCCCAGGGAACAGGGACAGGAGGAGAGGGAACGGCCTCAGGCTGGCCCAGGGCAGCTCAGGGTGGATTTTGGGACAATTCCTTCATGGAAAGCGTTTTCCAGCCCTGGCACAGCAGCCCAAGCCAGTGGTGAAGTCACACACATATATTGTTCAAGAAATGCCGGTTTTGTAGTCAAAATATTTGGATGAGTTTTGTGCAATGCCCTGGGCCTGGGCTGAGCACCTGGGCCTGAGAACCCTCCTTGTCCTCCTGCAGTTCTGCTCCCGGGGGATTTAGAGAATTTTCCAGCAATCCAAACCACCTCATGTGGGCAATCCTGATCCTAAAAATCAGCAAATCTAGGATCACATCCCAGTTTGGCCAGGCTTTCCCAGTAGGACAGGATCTTTCTCCAGGCCTATAAAAAGGCTCCTCCCTTACAGAATCATAGAATCCTTTAGGGTGGAAAAGACCTTTAAGATTTGGGTGTGGGAAAGAAAAAAAAAAAAACAGGAAAAAATATAATTACTTGGAAAAATTACAGCAAAATAAGTTAAATGATTTGGTTTCCTCCCCAGGCAAAATCCAGCAGGAGTTTCTGGCCCCACTCTGCCTCACAGAACTGCAACGGTACCTAAATATCTGGAGGCTCCCCTTCTTTGGGAGACAACACTCCAGAGCTTCATGGTCATGTTTCCAGGAAAAAATCAATCCTCTCCTCCCCAAAAACCCAAGTTTATAATAAAAAAATAAATTAATTTAGCAGCAATGAAGCCCATTTCAATTTGACTTGTGAATTTAGTTCTGTATAGACATTTATATTATTAAATAGGTTGCAAAGCCTTAATTAAATAAACTTTAGCTCTTGCTGCAGGATTTTATCAGGAAAACCCAAACAATCCCTTCTGACATCATTTAACTTCTTCCCCTTTCTTTCCCTTTTCCTTGTCAAAATATTCATCCCAACTGGCACGTTCTCCCCGAGTATTTAGATTTGTGCAGACATTTTTACAACCTATTTGCATTTTTGTGGAAAAACTCTCCCATCTGTTTATTTCCCTCTTGCAACTGGCTGGGATGACTGGAACTGGAGAGATCAGGGAAGAGCCGACGGCGCCGGGAAAGACCCTGGAGTGACTTTCCCTGGGCTCAGTCCTGGTGCTTTTCCCTCAGAGATACTTTCTTATCTGCTTGGAGATCCTGCCCTTGAAAACAAGGGGAAATATCCAATTATCCAAGACATCCCTTGGTCTTGGGATTTCAGCAGGTTTCAGCAGGTAAAATTTGGAAAATTCCTTGCAAAACTCCAACCAAAACCCTCGCTGACAAAGGCACTGTTGGAATCTGAGCTGCAGATGCAGCCTGAGGTGAACAGTACATTTTGCAGGAATATTGTGAATGTCTTCATATCATATGGGCTGCTCTGACAAGCAGAGAGACTGTTTTGCCTTATGAATGAAATAATAAATAAAATAAGAAAAGCAGGGCTGCAGGAGGATGGGTTTAGGTGGGATATTGGGAAGGAATTCCTGGCTGGGAGCGGGGTGAGGCCCTGGCACAGGGTGCCCAGAGAAGCTGTGGCTGCCCCTGGATCCCTGGAAGTGCCCAAAACCAGGCTGGAGCACCCTGGGACAGTGGAAGGTGTCCCTGCCCATGGTGTGGTATGAACTGGATCAGCTTTGGGATCAATTCCCACCCAAACCGGTTTGGGATTCTCTGGTCCAGCATCCCAGTTGCTGCCTGCAACTGGTTCAGGCTCTGTGCCTGTTGCTGGTTCCTTAAAGATAAATTCCATGAGGTTATTCCCACCTTTTTCTGTAATTTATTTAGTGCCAAGCAGAGGGAATTCAGCCCCTGGAGTGCAGCTGGTGTCACTGTTATGCATAAATTCCAGACTATTTAAAATCCGTGTGGATGTAGCACTCGGGGACACAGTGGTGGTCTTGGAAGTGCTGGGGAAGAAGCACTTCCAATCTTGGAATCTTTTCCAACCTAAACAATTCCCCAATTCTAAATTCCTTCTCTGGGCAGCTCCCAGGGCGAATGAAGCATTGCTGGAATTGCTGGATGCTGCATGTTCCACAGCCAGCTCTTGGAATTCGCTGTTGGAGGGCGGATCGTGCTCAGAACAGGGAAATTCTACAGTAATTAATGCAATAATATCAGAAATAAATAGCGTGAGGTTTGTACAAGCAGCAGATGCTGAAAGTGGGGTCCCTCCCAATCCCGATTTTTCCCAGCATCAGGTTCCAGTGGGATGGGCTGGGCTGGACAAGCAGAGCCCCTGGGGAGCCCAAACTTCCTCCTCCCTGCCCTGGGCCCTCAGGACAATTGTGAGTCAATAACCTTTTCCTGAAACCACTTTATACTCAACCTTTATTTTTTTCCTCTGGCATTGTTCCTTCTTTCCCAGGGGAAATGTCCAAGCCCTTATTGCTCCTCAGGAGGTCACTGGGAATGATGTTAGCACTCCATGGGGGCCCAGCACTGGCTGCAGGTGAGCACAGCACATCTGGAGCACTTTAACATCTGTATCTGCATCCAGACCCCTCGTGGGGCAGAGAAAAAGAAAACCACCAAAAAACCTCTTGCAGAGCTAATCCAGGAAATAAAACCGTGGTAAAACAAGGTTTTTACAAGGGCATGGAGTGGCAGGACAAGGGGGATGGATTCACACTGACAGGGCAGGCTTAGATTTGTGATTAGGAAGGAATTCCTGGCTGTGAGGGAGGGGAGGCCCTGGCACAGAGTGCCCAGAGAAGCTGTGGTTGTTCCTGGATCCCTGGAAGTGTCCAAGGCCAGGTTGGAGCACCCTGGGATAGTGGAAGGTGTCCCTGCCCATGGCAAGAGTGGAATGAGATGGGATTTAGGGTCCATTCCAACCCAGACCAGTCTGGAATTCCATGGTCTCTCTTCCCTGGGCTTTGCAGAGCTCCTTGGACAGACAGAGACACTGTGGTGTGCTCCAGATCTGCTGCTGGCCGGGGAGAAGATTTTACAGTCACAGAATCTTAAAATCCTTTAGGGATTTTGGGAAGGACCTTTAAGGTTCTCATGTCCAGTTGCTAAGATGTAATTTACAAATCTGTTTTCTTCACCTCAGTTACTCCATTGCAGAGAAAAGCTGATTTTTATTCACTGAAACATTAAATCAATCCAGCAGTGTCACAGTTTGTTCCCAGTTATCTTTTCACGAGGTTATTCCTATATCTGTGGGTTCTCCCCTACCATTTGCTCCCCCTCCAGACAGCAGCATCCACAGAATGGGAAGTGCTGTTGGCCCATCCCAATTTAATTTTTTGGGCATTCACAGGGGCTACAAACACCGTTTTCCACCTTTGTCTCATGGAGAGCCTGGCTGAATTCCCCAGGAACATCTCAGTCCTCACCAGCTTGCACCCAGCCTGGGTTCCATTTTAAACATGGAGATTTTGATTCTCCATGAGATTTTGTTGTGCTGGAAAAGGCCCCTTATGGCTCAGGAGACCTCTGGGATCACTCCGGGGAAGTGCCAGGCTCTGTCCTCAGTGCCACCCTGAGCTGTGCCTCAGAGGGGACAGCTCTGCAGCCTGTGTCCCCTCTCCATGGGATGTCCCATGCCCAGGAAGCTCCTGGGACCCGTGGGAAATGATCCAGCCCTCAGTGATGCTGTTTCCATCGATCCAGGCTTTGCTTGGAGCTGGACACAGGAATTTGCCCACATCCCAGACCTGCCAGGCAGGAGCTCATCCCACATGGATGCAGAACGTGCTCTGCTCACATTCTGGTGCCACAGGTGATATTTGGTGGGAAAATTTGAGCTTGGAACACAAGAGCTGCTGGAATTCCCCCCTTTTTCATGGCTAGAGCTGCACAGCTGCGACAGCAGTATCCTGCTGCTCCCGGTTTGGCTCCCAGATCTTCTCCTATGTGCTGGAACAACCTGCAAGAGCCTCAGACCCTCCTTCCCTTCCACCTGTGGCCACTGGCATGATGACAGCCAGTAGATAATAAAGAGCACAGCCCAAACCCTAGGAAAAGGCAGCGCTGCTCCCGCTGGGAATCCTTCAATCCATGGGTTTGTCTCCAGGAGAGCCCGGAGGCCTGGGAACTGTTTGGAAAAGAGAATCCAAAACTCATCCTATCAAACCAAATTGGATCCATTTTGGCTTACCCCTCATTTCACGTGGATGTGGAGAAATCCACACACATCCCATTTACGGCTTCGAGGAAATTCCTCCCGGCCCGATCCATGTGGGACATATGGAATCCATTTTCCCTCACACCTGGGCACATATATTTGTTATGAAAGGTTCATGACTCCGCGGGCTGTGTGACCTGTTCCCAAGGGTGATTGGAGTTAAATGTGTTTCCTGCTCTCCCAAATTCCATATAAACCGAATAAACCAATCCATAGATCCCCAGTGTAATATCCTGAGCCTACAAACACACGCAGGCAATAAGTCAGGGAGGAGGGGAAAAATCCAATTGCTGCTTCCCATTAGTGAGCAGCTGTGAGGGGAAGGGAAGGAAGGAAAGAAAAACCCTGGAAATTCAGGGAACAGCAGGAATTTTGTCATTCTCAAGCCCTAAAACCAGTTCCAAGCCCAAATGAGGAAACTTCTGATCTCGGAGCTGATGCTCCATGTGGAAAAGGTGATTTTGGAGCCTCAGGGAATGGGAATGATGCTCCATGCTTTGGGGTGTTCAGGCATAATTTCATTGCACTTGTAATAGATAAAGGAAGCTTCTGTAAAATATGAAGAGGGGATTTTTCCATGGGCAGGTGGGGACTGGACAAGGGGGAACAATTTTAAACTGAATGAGAGGAGACTAAGATTAGAAATTGGAAATTAATTGTTCCCTGTGAGGCTGGGGAGACCCTTCCTCATCCCTGGAAGAGTCCAAGGCCAGGTTGGAGAAAAGTGGGACAGTGGAAGGTGTTGGGGGTGGAACCAGATGAGTTTTAAGGTCCTTTCCAACCCAAACCAGTCTGGAATTCCACGATTCCGTGATTCTCTGACTATCACAGCAGTGCCACAGGCTCAGAGGGTCAGGAAGGGCTGTTGGATGCTCTGGATAATTCCTCCCCCATCCTGCATCCTCCAGCAGGGCACAGCCACACGCTGCATCCCCATGGCCCTGACCTTTCCAGGGAAGCCAAGTCAGCTCCTCTTAGCATCAGCAGCTGGCATTTATGGCAGTGGTCTCCACATCCCACAAATGCAGCACCCTGCTTGTCGTCCCAGCCCACCACCCCACTCCTGCTCTGCTCACCGCGATCACACAGGACAAAAATCCACCCCAACAGCAACAAAACAAGTCACTTTAGAGCAGGGATCAACCCCGCACTTCCCAACCCACCCTCCTTTCCCTGGGGAGAATTTTCCCTCGAGGTTGTGCAATGACTCCGTGCTGATGCAGCAGCGCGAAATACCAAAGCGAATCCCTTCCAAAAGAGTCAAGTTGGATGCCATTATTTCCTGTTGGTAGACAGAAGGAGAGTGGGAAAAACTCCTGTTTTGGGAGCCAAGCGCTGCTGAGGAGAGCGATTAGCAGATGGCGTGGAAATTAGCTCATTATTATTAATTTGCCAGGCCTTTCCCAGTTCCTGAATTGCCCTTTGGAAGTTGCAAAGCAGCGTGTGCATATGGACAAAAGGAGGCTGCTTTTGGCAGAGCAGCTAATTAAGAGCTGTGCCACCCACTCCCTGAATGGGAGCCCTTCCCACCTGCCCCATCCCGGATTTGGGATGAGCGGCGCCGGGATAATGCTCAATAGGGAACCCCCACGCCTGGTGCTTATTAATGTGCTGATGTTTTGTGTGAAGGAGTTAATGCTGCAAAAGGCCTTTTTTTTCTGTTTCTAAGGGGGTTTTGTGGAGGTGGTTAAAGCAACTGTTTAACAGCACTGAATATATCTATTTATTGGGAAATTAATTTAGGGAAAAACATGCTTCAGCACACCAAAACCTCTCCTCCATCCTCTTTCAAACTGGATTTTTTGCCTAGATTGTCGCACGTCCTTTTATTTCTTTCCGGGACATCACTGCCCTGTGGAGCTGAGAGAAGAATTTGGGCTGGTAGCCCAAAATTAGCTCAAAAAGAAAGGAGCTCAAAGTCTGAATTTATAGTGACTACACAGCCTCTAGTGGAGCTGCAGTGGGACTTTTATCCCAGCTCCTTTGTATAAAAACTGCTGCAAATAATTATAATAATGATAATGTTAATGATGATAATGATGATGATGGTGATGATGATGATGATGATGATAATAATAATAATAATAATAAAAAATCATGGAATTGTTTGGCTTGAAAGGGACCTCAGAGATCACCCAGTTCAAACACTTTGCCATGGGCAGGGAAACCTTCCACTATCCCATGTTGCTCCATCACCCACCATCATCATCACTATCATTTCCCACACTAATACGAAATATTATTATTATAAATTATTCAATATAAATGATAAATTTGTAGATTTTAAAGGGACATCTAAAGGCTGGTTAGGACCACACAAAACCATCCCTTTGGATGCCTTTTTCCATCCTCCCCAGGAGCTTTAAGCACTAAGACAACCCCACTTGGAAATGAAGCCCCGCAGCCCCACTCAGGCCAATTAAAGCCAGCACGGAGGAGATCCCACCCACGGCTGCTTTCCAGAGGCAGGAAAGTGGGAACTGTCATCCTCATCCAGAGTGGCAGCCCTGGGAGCCAGGGGAGGGCTGGAAGTGACACCGCCGCCGTGTCATCGCAGCGACAGCGCTAATTGCCCGCGTGGCACGGCTCCTAATTGATTTCCTCCTCATTAACGCCGCGATGCCGCTGCAGGGCTAGATCCGGGGTGAAGCGCTGCGGATCCGGCATACGGGGAGATGGCTGAGGGAAAGCTGGGCATGGAAAGCCAGGGAAACGAGAGAGGGAAAGTTAATTAGGGAGCTCATGTTAATGTGCTGTGAGAGCAGAACGTGTTGGGTTGAGTCAGGGGATACCCCTTGAGTCACGGACGGTTTGGGGTGGAAGGGACCTTAAAGCTCATCCCATCCCACCCCTGCCATGGACAGGGACACCTTCCACTGTCCCAGGTTGTTTCAAGCCAGCCTTGGACACTTCCAGGGATCCAGGGGCAGCCCCAGCTTCTCTGGGACGTCCATTCCAGGGCCTCGCCACCAGCACAGCCAAGAATTCCTTCCCAATATCAAATTGAAATCTCCTCTCAGTTTCAAACCATTCTCCTCTGTCCTGCCACCATCTGCCTGTGTAAAAACTCCTTCTCCAGCTCCTCCTGCTGCAAAAGCCTGGCAAGGAAATGTCAGGTAACCTGGGAAACCTGTGCCAGGGCCTCCGACCCTCGCAGCCATGAATTCCTTCCCAGTATCCCATCTACGCTGCCCTCCCTCAGTGAGAAGCCATTCCCTGTTATCCTGTCCCTCCATTCCTCCTTGCCCAAAATCCCTCTCCAGCTTCCAGTATTTTCCCTATTTTCACTGTTTTTCACTCTTTTCTGTATTTGTTTGGGATTCTGAGCGCGCACGGAATCCCTAGGAAAAGCCGCGGTGACGTTTCCCTGGGCGCGAGGGGCTGAGCGGTTCCATGTCATTCTCCAGACGGAAATCCTCGGAGCAGCTACAATGCGCTTTGTAATTAGAGTTAATTAACACTTCTGCAAATTGGTCTTTATTTAAGACCAGCTGCCGAGGCGAAAAAAAAAAAAATCTATCAGCCCATAAAATATTAATTAGCACAAGTGTCTCGTCTGCTACCACTGAGTTGTGTGAGGATGGGAGTTGGGCAGAGGGAGCTTTGTTTCCTTGGATAAAGAGTTTGGGAGGAGGAATTTGAAATGGATAAATTCAGATTTGCTTCCTGAGCCCCCCCACACAAAGTCTTGTCCCCTAAAACACAGCCCAGCAGCCTGGAAATACATTTGGAAGTGCAAGGGAGAGGATGTGGGGAGGAATAAAAATTGAATTTCATTCACACATCAGCTGTGGGAGAGCCCAGTGGTTTAATCATGGAATCATGGAATGGTTTGGGATGGAAGGGACCTTAAAGCTCAAAATTCCAACCCTTGCCATGCCACCATCCCAGGTTGCTCCGAGCCCCATCCAAGCTGGCCTTGGACACTTCCAGGGATGTGATGATGTGAAAAACTCTTCCAAATTAATCTCCTCTTTCCCTCCAGCACCTCCTTCCTCCGGGATTTTCCCTACTTCCTTCTCTCCGTTGTTTTTTCTGTTTAAACCCACCCGAGAACTTCATGACAAATACTCTTTAAAACAAGGATTTTTCCCCCAAACTTTCCTGCTTGTGGGATTTAATGCTGAGGCCACAGCGGGGCCAATTCCTGCATGGCTCCGCTCAACTCTGACTGAATTAGGTCAGGGGCTTCTCCAGGCTATAACCATCTTCAAATTATGTGACAGAAACAAACAGGAAGTATTTAAAGTTAAGGCTCTGCAAGTACTTTTATTCAATATAAAGATGGGATCACTTGGAGTTTATATCTGCTTGCTAAAAATTCCTGTAAGGAGCTTGGTGAGGGATAAGAAAATCAGAAAAATGTCATTTTTCTCCCTTTTTGTGGAATCTGGATTGGTGTTCATGCTCAGATAAACTAGCCTAGAATTTGCAGTGGAAAAAAAAAAAAAAGGTCCAGAAACAAATAGCTGCAGGGAAGGCAAACTGAAATGTAAAAATATCCCAATTTCAATGGAATTTTTCAAACTGGCTCTGCAGTGAATTCCCTTGAAAATCTGTCAAATCTGCATGCAGGCCATTAACCATTCCTGGTGGATCCAGTAAAGATTTCCAGCAAGGAAACCATTTCTTTGCAAAAGGAAAAAAAATTTAATTCCAGTTTAAAGCCTGGATGTTGCTTGTGTTGTATTTTTATTTTGTTTTCCAGCATAAACTTGGGAAAGGTTTAGAGGATTAAAACTGAGCTAAGCTGAAACAGATTCCAGACCAACACCAAGGTGGGGTTTTGCTTTGGAGTTTTTTTAATCTTTCCTGATAGTTTGACAAAGAACAAGCCATTTTCCTTCATTTTGCCCACAATAAATTACTATGAAATATGAAATTAATAGGAAATAAATGGGAAATGCTAAATACGAAAGGTGAGATACGAGAGGAGCAGTTGTTTGCTGTGGTGTCACCCCACAGGTCAGCCCATGCTGGGCTCTGTGTTCCAGCACAAGATGCTCACCCTTGACCTTTGTGTCCCCTGCTCCCAATTTTCCATCCCCTTACAAATCCATTTTCTGTGGAATATTTGGTTTCAGCAGCTCGTGGTGCTGCTCAGTGGAAGACAGGACTGGAGACAGCTCCAGGCCCCTGAGGAGAGTTGGATGCACCCATGGTCAATCCAAAATGTTGGAATCACCCACCCTGAGGGTGATCCTTCATCACCTGGAGGAAGGAAATTAAACACGAGGAGTTTGGAGTGTGCACTGATACATTCCTGCTAAAATTCTACGGATATCAGGAAAAGGTTCTTCCCCCAGAGCGTGCTGGGCACGGAATTCCCCCAGGGAATGGGCACAGTCCCAGGGCTGCCAGAGCTCCAGGAGTGTTGGGACAACGCTCCCAGGGATGCACAGGGTGGGATTGTTGGGTTTGTCCTGGGCTGGGCCAGGAGATGGATCCATGATCCTCGTGTTCCCTTCCCTTGGGAATGTGTGTGGAAGTGGTCAGTGGGAAAATGTGGTGTCTCCTGGACTGGGAAACCTCCTGTGATCCACAGAGGATGCAGCAGCTGCATGGAGCACTTTGGGAAGCCTATGGAGGAGCCTGATCCCAGCAAGAAAAGCTCCAGGTGCTGCTGCTGCCTTGCTCAGGCTGCCCTAGAGCAGAGTTCCAGAATAAAGCAGGGATTTATTCAAAGGATTTCCTCCATGGATCCACCTTGGGCAGCACAAGAGCCCAGCCAGGGCTGCACCCAAGATCAACCAAAATGGTCCCAAAATGGACACCGGGCACGGGCTCTGGCACTTTTATCAGTTCTGCTCCATTTGCACATTGGAGTTCATTGTCCAATTCCAGCTTTAGCCCATCAAGTCCCATCCTTCTTGTTTTTCTCTCTTCAGCCCACGTTGTTTGTGCTCTTGGGCTGAGATTTGGATCATTTGTCCTTGGTCCCCAGCTGGAGAAGGAATTGTTTTGTGTCCCTGCTCTGTGCAGAGAGCTCACCATCCCTTCATGTGAAGCCCAGCCCCACACACTAAAGCAGCACAGAACCTGAAAAATATAAAAGCTAAAACCTAAAGCACCAGTGCCAGGACATGGCTCTGCCGTCCCTCAGCACAGAGAACTCCCCATGAGTCCCACCTGGGCAGGTGACAGGATGGGAGGTGACAGCTGTGGGAGCAGGGAGAGTCGTGCCAGGTGAGGCAGAATGGGAGACGCCAGCACATTCCAGGGAAGGTGTTGGAACAGGGCTCGTGTTTCCACCAGCCCCAGCACAATGTCACAACAGCTCCCACAGGAGTTAATGTGATGGGAAAAGTGCACTGCACACACGGGGAAAACGCTGGGCAAACTGGGAACTCCGAGATCTGCGTTTTCCAAGGGTGAAATCCAAGCCTGAGCCATGGCAGAGCCCTGTGGAGAGAGGAACGACGTGGATCCCATTCCCCTTTGTGTGGCTTTATAATCCCAAGGGAAAAAAAAGGCTCCTGAAGATTTAAAGAGGCTTTGGCTCAGCCTTTGAATGCCTTTTCATTTTCTCCTATTCATGGATCAAATAGAGCTCCCTGCTCTGAATAATTGCATTTTACCTGCTGAAAACACGGTCTGGAAACCTCAGAGTGCTTTATTCCTCCTGATGGCACATAAAGCATAAACATTAAGTTGGGTAAAAACAGGGGAAAATAAGACTAATTTTTTTCTCTTCAATATAATTTACAAGGGGAAGCATTAACTCATAAATCATAGGCACAAATTCAGCGAGGATTGAAACACTACACTCAGCAGCAGGCAAATTACAGCCACACCACTCCATCACCGAGGGCTCCTTCCAAGGGCATTATTGGAAATATGCTCCTCATAAGGAGAGTTAAGGGGAGAAAAAAAGCAAAAAGCACTGAAACCATGAGGAAGGAGAGTTCCAGCACCCCCAGCCAAGGCAGGGCTGGATTCAGCTCAGCCCATTCTGCCTGGACTCACCACCCTCACAGGGAAGATTTATCCCAATATCCCATCCATCCCTGCCCTCTGGCACTGGGAGCCATTCCCTGTGTCCTGTCCCTCCATGCCTTGTCCCCAGTCCCTCTCCAGCTCTCCTGGAGCCCCTTCAGGCCCTGGAAGGGCTCTGAGCTCTCCCTGGAGCCTTCCCTTCTCCAGGGGAACATTCCCAGCTCTCCCAGCCTGGCTCCAGAGGGGCTCCAGCCCTGGAGCAGCTCCGTGGCCTCCTCTGGACCTGCTCCAGCAGCTCCAGGTCCTTCTGGACACCCCAGAGCTGGAAGCTCATGATTACACCTGGGATTCTACCTGGGATTTTCCCTCTGGTCCAGCAGTCTGTGAGAGGCCCATCAAAACCTGGGTTTGAGGGAAAGAAAGATGAAAACACCGAAGTTTAGCACCCCCAAAGCACCACTGGCACTCCCTGGACACTCAGACCTCGTCCCATGGAACTGGGCAGCTCCAGCTCTGCTTTGGCTCAGGAAGGGTCTCAGAAATAAGGATTTAACAGCTGTTCTTTGTGCTTCCTTCTTCTCCAATTTAATATTTCTTTTTAGGCCCTACTCCCCCAGCAAGTGTTTAAAGCTGGACTTTATTGTGCAGAGCATCTGTAAAATCTGCTTTACGCCCCAATCTCCAAAACTCCTGTTTTCAGATACAGTTAATTATGGCCGTGAGGGGTTTTTGCCTTTGCATCTTGCTCTCTGACTAATCCAGCAAAGAGGGAGCTTCTCCTCAGCTGCAGAAACCCAGCCCAGATGTGGCTCCAAGGAGGTGAAAGGGATCAGCAAAATAATTTCTGCCTGTTCAGCACCCAGCTGTGCCCAACCCCAGCACCCAGAGCTGGGGGTGGGCAAAACTTGGCAGGTCCAGGGCATATTTTTACAGCCCAAATTCTGGCAAATACCTCAGAGCTGGGGGAGTGAGACACCTGAGGTTTTGCCAAAACATGAGTTGAGCAAACTGAGGAAAATGCGATGCCTGCTCCCCATTTTTGTTTTTTTTTTTTTTGCATTTTCTGTGGCAGTTCAGGTCTCCAGGGCAGGGGTTCCCCTTCCTGCTGCAGACTGAGGCTCTGCCATGTGGAAGGAGGATATTTCTGGGTGTTTTTAGCCTCTGTTTGTGTTGCTAGGATGGATGGAATTGCTGGGTTGTGACACTGGGAGCTGGGCATCCCTCGCCCAGCCTGGAGCAGGGAAGGAGCTGCTGCCACACACAGCCCTGGCACAGACTGGGGGTCACCAACAGCACCAAGAAACCTCATCAGAGCCATGAAAAATTCCCAGGAATGTGCCCAGTGACAACGTTTTCATTCTGGCAGGCAGCAGCCGTGGTCTGCGTTCATTTTGAGGTGGCAAACCCTGCCTGCTGTGGCCACTGGGGATTTACAGCACAAGGAGATGGTGGGAGTGATGGACAAATGAGTGAGAATTGAATAACTGGAGCCACTGGAGAGATGTTCATGGGCACCCCAAGGCCTGGGTGCAATAATTTCAGCTTGGCAGAGCCGTGTCCATCTCCTGGAAATTCATGAGCCACCATTCCCGCTCCAGCAGCCAGTGGGAATCCCAGGGCACATTTATTAGACCTGAGGAAAAAGCTGATCATCCCATTTTTACTGCAGCAATTGATGAGAGTGGGGATTAAACTGGCACCCAACAATAAAAACAACTCCTGAGGCAGCCAGAGCCCAGCAAGGCCGAGCACATCTCCAGGATGGGCCAAAATTTTGTTAGCACATTAAACCTTGCCTTAGACCAGAGCTGGATTAGATCAGACTAAACAAAGCTGATCTTAGGAGAATTTCTCCTCCAGCTTTTCCAGCACTGCCTGATGGTGGTTTAGACTCCAATCCTTTACACTCATGCATGGGGTGGTGCTGGAACCCTGGATACTGAGAATTTCAGAGTTTCTGTGCTGCCAGGCACTGACCCCCAGGAGAACACTGCATTTCACCTGAGGCTGTGGAGAAGGCTCCCAAAATGGAATGACAGCACTGGGATTGTGGGTGTGGGGTTTGAATAGAAGTGTGTGATATCACAGGGTGCCAAACCTTTAGGATTAGGTTTAAGGTTTTAGAATACAGTGATATATATAAAGCAAATGGAGGTTTTAGGGCAGAGGCTGCTCCTTCTTCTTCACCTTCTTCTCCATGGGTTTGGCTGGTGTTGTGTAATTGGATAACAAAGCCCACCTTGCTGGCCACGAGTGGTTGTTACTGGGTTAAAAGTAAAAATAATTTGGTTGTCATTTCTTAATTGGACAGTTTATCCTTCAAAGGCCTTGCAGAGAGAGAGACAGGGCTCCACTTTGAGTTTGTTGGAGTGAAGTGCTGCAGAACTCAGGGTGTGTGAGACTGTGATATCGATCAGAACTAACAAACAGCTGAGTCCAAACAGAAACACCACCTCACACATTTAATCCCGACCCTGACCACAGCAAAAAGAAGATAAAACTCAACAGGGTTAGACTTTGAATATTTGTCACAAGGGTATCAGGGAATAATGGAATGGTTTAGGTTGGAAAAGCCCTCTAGGACTGGCAGGAGGAAGCAGCAGAGCCTGTGGGGCAGGGCAGGCTCCTGCCGGGCTTTGGTGGTCTGCAAACTTCCCCATATTGCAGGAAACACCAGTTCATGTTCCCCCTCCGCCCTCTGAACGCACCCTGGGCGTTTTAAAATTATCTTAAAATCTGAACAAACAGCAGAAATGTGTTGAGTTAGGGAGGGAGCTGCTGGAGAGCAGAGCTAGGTGAAAAATGTTATTTTTCACCCTCTTGCTTGTGAGGAATTTTGGAGGAATTTGAGATGGGATTTCTGAATTGGTTTTGATGATGCAGTTTATTTTTCTTATCTTTTGTATAAGTAGGAAGGGTGAGTTCAGCTCACACCTTTATGACATAGTTCAGAAGGTCACAAGACCCTTAGTTACAAGACTTTTTAAAGATTTATTAACTAATAAAACACTACAAACAAAAATATTTATGTTTTTAACCCAATTTTTACATATTTTATCTTACAGACTTATACTACAGTATGAACTCTTGTAGCTAATTATGTTATAACACACAAACTTATAGTACTGTATTTTAATTTTTTTTGCTTTTAGCTACTTTTATTTTTTTATATCTTAAACTCTAAAACTCAACTTTTGTTTATTTAACTTGTATCTTTTTTAAACTATAAATCTACATTCTTACTTCTAGCACTTAGAAGCCTTTTCTAAAGTCTCAAATCAAATCTTATATTTAATTCTAAGCTTTAACTTAACAAACCCGAAGTTCTAAAAATTCTCTACATTTCAAATTCCAACACCTGCTGCTGCTTTTGTGGCAGGGAGGTGAATCCTGGGATGGGATATGTGAAAAACACCGTTTTTTGGTAAAATTTAAAAGTTTANATATGAGGGAAAAACCTTCCCAGGCTCCTCATCCTTGCTGATTTCACTCCACACCAGCATTAGATTGCCTGGAGTTTGAGCCTGGCACAAACTTTTTAATCCTTGTGTTTTCCTAGTTGTTCTGGATTGTAAAATAAGTGTGTGTTCTATTTGCCATCTGTTANTTTTGGGGATACTCTTCAAATACTTTTGTCATTATATTAGCTTGTTGTGTATTTATCAACTCTTATGCATATTTATATTTTTCTATAAACTGGTTTATATATTCTAGGAATTATTTTGTAGGGCTCTTCTTTGGGTCTGTGCTTTTAGAGTATGCGTGTTTTTTGGTTGTGTTTTTGGGTTTTTTTTTTTATTACTTTTAGTTTGGGCTTTGCTTTATACATTTTTTAGATGGTAGGTACTGATAGTTGGCATATTAATAGAAGGGTTTTTATTATGTGTTCCCTGGATGTTATTTTGACTAAACAGTTCACTTATAACTATATTAGCTACTACTATGTCTAAGTTGGGTTTTTTTGTTAATAGCAGAAATAAAAATAAAGTTATTTTAACATTATACATATAGCATTTATCTTAATATTTGCAAAAAAAAAAATATATATTTATAATATAAAT
>VXAX01005710.1:238724-250314 GCA_013399835.1 Leptocoma aspasia
AATTCCCAATATCCCATCCATCCCTGCCCTCTGGCAGTGGGAGCCATTCCCTGTGTCCTGTCCCTCCATCCCTTGTCCCCAGTCCCTTCCCAGCCTTTTCCAGCGCTTTTCCCCCAGCTGCTCCCGGCCCTGCCCCTCGCGGTGCGCGGCCCCCGCTCCCCCCGGCCCCGGCACTTGCCATGGCCACCGCTCCAACGGGACGGATCCCACCGGGACGGGGATCCCGCCGGGATGGGGATCCCGCCGGGATGGGGATCCCACCGGGACGGGGATCTCACCGGGAAGGGCGCGGAACGAGCGGGCCCGGCGGGGAAACGAAAGCGAAAGCGGCGGGGAAGCGGCGGGGCCGCCCCTGGGGCCGCCCCCAGCCCGGCGGGGACACAGCGCGGCCGGGCCCGCCCTGCCCGGCTGGAACTGCGGGGAGCCTGGGGACACGCGGGGACAGGGACATATACACGGACAGGGAGACCACGGAGAAGGACAGGTGTGGAGAGGGACATGCAGGAACAGGGACACGCATGGAGAGGGACAGGCATGGAATGGGACACGCAGGGACACGCATGGAGAGAGACACAAGGGAGAAGGGACAGGGACATGCATGGACAGGGACACACGTGGAGGGAGACATGTTTGGACAGGGGCACATAGGGACAGGGACACATACATGGACAGGGACACACGTGGAGAGGGACATGTGGACTGGGACATGAGGGACAGGGACACGTACATGGACAGGGACACACGTGGAGAGGGACATGTGGACTGGGACATGAGGGACAGGGACAGCATGGACAGGGACACACGTGGAGAGGGACATGTGGACTGGGACATGCAGGGACAGGGGCAGCATGGAAAGGGACACGTGGAGAAGGACAGGCATGGAGAGGGACACGCATGAACAGGGACACGCGTGGACTGGGACATGCGTGGACTGGGACACGCAGGTACAGGGACATGCATGGAGAGGGATACACATGGAGAGGGACACGCACGGACATGTACATGGAGGGGGACACGTGGAGAGGGACATGCAGGGACAGCGGACACGCACGGGGACATGTACATGGACAGGGACACAAGGGACAGGGACATATACATGGAGGGGGACACAAGGGAGAAGGACATGGATGGAGAGGGACACACGTGGAGAAGGACATGCTTGGAGAGGGACACATGGAGAAGGACAGGCGTGGAGAGGGACATGTTTGGACGGGGGAGCACAGGGACAGGGACATGGACAGGGACACACATGGACAGGGACACATGGACAGGGACACACATGGACAGGGAACACTTCCAGGAATCCAGGGCCTGCCCACCCTCCCATCCAGGAGTTCCTTCCCAAAATGCCACATGGCCAGGGCCACCCCCATGGCACCCAAAGGCTGGCACAGCTCCCGTGCCCGGCTCGGCACGCATCGTGGGGTGAAAGCTGCAGCTGGGAAATGTCCCTGTGTGTAATTTGGGTACAAAAACCTCCCAGCCCGAGGGAAAGTCACCCCAGCGGGGAGGAAAAAAGGAAATGCCAAAAAATTGGCATTTACAGAAACATCACTGATGCTTTGTTCTTATTTTTCATCATTAAAACCAGTCTCCAGCATTTAAAGCACCACTGCTGCTTTAAAGTTTAACAGGGTAATCATCACAAGCCATAATTCACCAGGGACAAAAGCAAGACATTTACAGACATTGTCTTCAAAATGTAAAAATTTGATTTATTTTCTGGGCTTTAAAACCTGCAGCTTCTCACTACTCCTTATGAGTGACCTTATGAGAATTTTAGGCTTTTCCCCTTTTAAGGATTTATTTCTCAATCTTTATCAGTGAGATACAGCTGAAATTCAAGACATTTTTCATCTTTCTCAGGTTTTTTCCCCCCTCTCTTTTTAAGGTGTCTGGTCTTACCAAGTTTTTGAGAGTGCAAAAGTGCACAATCTCCATAAATTCTTCAGCACTGTTTTGTTTGAAGTAATTATTATTACTTTACAATGGTCAGGTAATCAACCCCTGCCTTTGCATGCCCTGAACAGTGAGAGGTGCTACAGTCACATGTATCTCACTCAACAGCAAATTCAAAATAAACTCTGGTGTTTGCAGCTTTTAATTTTCCATATTCAACTTTTAGCCACTGCCAGTTAACAGTTTGTCTGCAATAATAATCCCTGAGGTATTTTTGCAGTGCGCTTCTCGGTGCACTCTCTCTTCCCTGCACATCAAGATGTAAATACCCTGGAAATAAATTATTTTCAGTGTCAGGCTCATGTTAGTTTGGGGTTAAGATTATGGAGGCCAAACCATTTCAGCCTCCAAGGCTGGCAAAAGTGCAAAGAGGAGGATTTGTTTTCCAGGGATGACAGCAGAAAAGGAAAAATTCCTCCTTGGAAAATGACTCTCTCCAAGCCCTCCCAGCCCCAGCCTGGCATCACCAGACCCCTCAGAGCTGTTCCCCCAGCACTGTTACAAAACCAGGTACAGCATCAGCTCAATCCTTGGCTGCAATAGTTTAAAATAACCCAAATCATGAACAAAAACGAGGAAATTTTTAATTGCAGAAACAAATATTAAAATCAAACAATAAAGCAGGCCACGAACAGGCAGAAGCTCAAGAGCTAAAGGCAGCAAATGCCAGGGCATTTCTTAAGTGCAATTTCTTGGTTTTGCACCCCCCGTTTTCTATTTTAATTCTATCACTCATTTGATAAGGTGGCTTTTATGAAATTACAGGATTCTTGCAGGTATTTGAGTTCTGGTGGCACTCAGCAACCTCAGCAGGACTGGAGTTGTGTCAGAGCCACCTTCTGAAGCTCTGGCGCTCCAACAGAGCAGGGCTGGGAGGAGGCTTGCATTGGGATTAAATTTGGCTTTTGTAGCCAGAATGTATGAAATAATCCACTCATCCCACTCTTAAAATCTGCAAGGTATAAAATATGCAAAGTTGCAGAAAATCTGAGGTGTTTCAGGGGCTGCTGAAGGCTTGGTCTGTGCCTTTGGTCTGGAACACAGGCAGGGAGCTTTGCTGACTTCCTATGCAAAGTCAGTGAATGAGACAAATCAGAGAGGCAGGGATCCCTCTTTTACAGTATCAATTTCAGAACATTAAAGCACAATATCTGTAAGTCTATATATCTATAGATATAAGTCTATATCTACATAAATCCCTGAGGAACAGAAGCTCAGAATTTTATGAGTTCCCTGTGATTTCTGAGGTGGCATTCCCAGTATCCTCCTCAAAACAAACATAGGCTGCTCCTCTGGAGGTGTATTTGATTTTCTCTAGCTCTCCCCCACCGTTGCTTGGCTTTTGGAAGTGAATTTCAATCATGTCCTGCACACTTTCTTCATCCTCTTCCACCTCTGGGATTCCTTTCAGCAGAATGGTCTTCTTGGAAACCCTGCAGTATGGCTGGGGAGGAAAGAGCCAACCTGGATTACACAGCAGCTGTGCACTCAAACATCTGGGAGAGATGGGAACTAAATTCCTCACTCAGGTGTGGCTGGGATCTTTGATGAGGCTAAGACTTTAGATAGTGGGAATTTCTCTGGAAAGAGCAGGAATTCTGGATTCACACTACAATGGAGGGTCTGGAGGAGCCATGGAGGAGCAGCTGAGGGCACTTGGTTTGTTGGGGGAGACTGAGGGGAGACTCATCCCAGCCTGGAGCTTCCTCCTGAGGGACAGCTCCAATCTCTGCTCTCTGGGAACAGAGGAACAACACCTGGAGCTGTGCCAGGGCAGATTTAGGCTGGATTTTGGGAAAGGTTTTTCGCCCAGAGGGTTCAGGCACTGCCCAGGCTCCCCAGGGAATGGGAGCATTCCCGAGGCTGCCAGAGCTCCAGGAGGGTTTGGACACCACTCCCAGGGATGCCCAGGTTGGGATTTTGGGGTGTCTGTGCAGGGCCAGGAGCTGGAGCCATCATCCTGTGGGTCCCTTCCAGCCCAGGAGAGTCCCTGATTCCATGATTCTGAGCCCACACCTTAGCTGCTGTGTCCTGCACTCCTTCATGCAGCCACAGTCTGGATTTGGGGATCTCTGATGGCTCCAGACAGCACCACCCCATAAAATCCCTGCCAGGACAGGCCCCACACCTGCTGGGTGTCCTGCACACTGCAGCCCATGCCTTAATTACAAAGGCCTAATTATATACACAGTAATGAGCTGATCACCATCTACTCCTAAAGCAGCAGACAAGTGGAGGGAGAATGTGATGAGCAGCTCTGTGTGACAGAGTCACGACTTGGGCTGAACGAAGGAGTGGAATTCAGGAATGAACGAGCCAATGTTGCATTTGCTGGGATCCTGGCAGAGTTTTGGGACTTGGAGAACTTTGTGCTTAACCTCCTTCCCAAAGAGCCCAGCACAGCCACGTGGGGAATGCTGAGATAATCCCATCAAGGAAAGACAATCAACACCCTTTAAAAAGAAATTACAGCTCCCACACATGAGCTCAGCAGCCTATTTCACACCCACACTCACTGTTAAGTTCACACAAAAGGAGTGAAAATTCTGCCCATTCTCCTATTTCCCACTTATCTGTTCTGTCAGCCTGGAGTAGATTCTTTTACCTGAAACTTCCTCCAGTGAAAATCAAAATGTGGGGAGACAGAAAGGATGAACCACCTTTCCTCTGCATAGAAAGGGTATTTAGTACATCCCACAAAGTTGTAGCTTGCTGTAAGAGAACAGAAAAAAAAAACCAAACCAGTTAATTATTTAATATAATCTAACCAATATTTTATAAACATTTCGAAGACCAGACTCATCTTTGTGGATGTAGAAACTAATGTAGGATGGCACGTTTGTAAATTCTTCATGTGCATTTTGCAAAAAGTTTATCTGGCACTTCCAAAAAAAAAAAAAAAGGCAAAATCATTAAATGTCCACAATAGCTCTGAAATAAATCTAAAGCAGCTGCTCCAAGTGGATGTGGCTCCACTGATCATGGAATGCCTGTCCAATTCCAGTGTTGTGCAACAGGAGCTAAAAATCAAACACATTTTCCTGATTTTCTGTTTGCAACAAGTGTCTGGCAATGCAGAGGAAAAAAAAAATAACAGGTTTTTTTTGAAAAGTTCTGAAAGAAAGCTCATGAACTGTGGGCAGGTTATGTTTGCTCAAAAAGGATGTGATGAAAAACTGCTTTATTTACCCACATTTCTGAGGGATCCACAAGTTCCCCATGGGAAGAGTTTGCAACTCTCAGTGGTTATCCCAGAATGGAGCCCAGGGTGGACAATTTGGCCTGAATTTGGGTAAGAAAATATTCCAGACTCTACCTCCAGGTTTGAGGAATGTGATGACAGCTGTCCCAGACCCCTTGTTGAAGGTCACATCTTCTATTTCTCCTCCTCCTCCTGCCTGCTCAATTTTGTAGAAATGCAGCTCAAGTTTGTCTCTCACCCAATCTTCAGGAATGGGAAGCTCAGGGATTTCTGAAACGTTGATCTTCTTTCCAGAGACAGTGACATGGAGCTAAAAGTATCAAATTTTTGTGCACTTTGTGACTGAAAACACTGGAAAAAAAGAACTTAAAGCTTTTAAAGAACTCAGATTTTGGGAGTGTCGTATTTCAGTTGTTTACCTCAAACTGGAATCCCATGTCAAGCTCAAAAGGCTTTACTGTGACATTTGCTGTTCTGTCATCCAGGTTCACACAGTGCTTGCTCATCTTTGTCAGTCTCTGGGCAACTGAGGGAAATCAGATATGAAAAGCTTTGTTTAATCATTGTAAACCCCAAATTATTCCCCAGTCTCTTAAAAAATCTCCTTTTGCATCAGTAAAGGAGAAATAAATAATAATTAGGCAGCCAGATCCCAAGCATCCGTGTCTATTTCCATAAAATCTCTGTGGTTTTTGTGGGCCAAATAAAATAATAACAAAATGTATCAACTTTAATAATAACAAACAATAAACAATACTATTAAAATAATTACAATAAATATAGCTAATATATTATTAATTATACATATAAAAATACATTTTGAGTGGGACTAATAAAACTTTTAACCTGTCAAAAGATGCTCTTATTGTAGAAAATATTAACACAAGATTTTTTTCCCATTCCATTCAAAATACCCTTGGGGGGAAAACCACAGCACCACCAGGTGAAAAACACCAGAGACCTTAATTTTATAATTAAAATACACATCCTACCTTCTTCATCTTCAAAGGTCAGCAGTGCCTGGTTCTGATTGAGTCTGAAGGGGGTTTTTGTGGCTGCCCCAAAAACACAGTGGGTGTCCATATCTGCCCCATCATCCTCCATCTCTTCCAGGTGAGTGAACTTCAACTTCATTTCTGCCACCTTCTTTTTAATCTCCAACTTTAGAATTGACACAGGAAAAAGAAAATTGAAAATTACCAATGCTATGAATATTTTTTATTCCACTGCCTTCCATTTAATAAATATCTGCTCGTTTTCATTCCTCTCACACTTTCAGTACCCCTTGGATTTATTTCCATATTCTCTGCCTGCTTCAAATCGTCATGCCAGGGAAAACAAGAAACTTTCAGATTTATTTTAAATTGAAATAAGTAGAGGTTCAAATGCTGAACAAGTGGCTCCAACAGTCTAAGAGGGACAAATTCAGTGGGGAGGCTGCTCAGGTTTCCCAGAGCAGCTGTGGCTGCCCCTGGATCCCTGCCAGTGTCCAAGGCCAAGTTTGGAGCACCCTGGGATAGGGGAAGGTGCCCTGGGGTTGGAATGAGATGGGATTTAAGGTCACTTTCGACCCAAACCATTCTCTGAAAATAAAAATCTGCCCTCCCAAAAGACCAACTTCCAAATATTTCACCTCCTTTACCGGATTATCCTGGGAACTGTATTCTTCCAGGTCTTCTTTGAGCTTTTCAATCTCTCTTTTCAGCTCAGTGTTTTCTTGGTTTAGCAGCAAGAGTTCCCGCTACAGGCCAAAAATATGGAATGCAAAATTAAACACTGAAATAAAGACAGAAATATATTTCAGCAAAACCTGGGCAGTTTTTGCCATGCTCCTGCTCTTCCCTCTTCATGTCCTTCTCCTTCCTCCTGTCTGCTCTGTAATTCCTCCAGAACAATGAATCCTGCTTGGACACCAAGTTCTGAACCCAAATCCAGGATTTCCTGGACAGGGAATAGGACAGGATGAGAAGGAAACAGAGCAGATGTTGTCAGCTCCAGCCAGGTGGCTCCTGTCAAGTCAGCAACCACTGGAGACACTTGGGCCACTTTTGGTGATAATGACCTTTCCTGGGTATAAATCCAAACTTTTACGATTAAAGAACCAAAACCAGCTTTCAGAAAATCTCTCCCCAACCTGAGAGTGTTTAAGCTATTAATTATACTGTAATAGCTTTGAAGCCATAACTTCTCATCAGTGATTTACCAAAGCTCACTGAAAGCACCTCCTTGGCAGCCTGTGGAACCTGCTCCTGTTCCTGCCCAGGGAACACCGAGGGAATTGTTGGAATCCAGGGCACAGGGAGTGTTTCCCTGCCTGTATTAGGGAGCCCTGACCCCCAGTCAGACACTGTTTTTAACCTTTGTCCCAGGAAAAAAATTGCTAAGGCTTTGGGATGAGTTGGAGAACACAGGTGTGAACTAGGTATGTAGCAGTAGTAGTAGGAATCTATCACAGGGTGAAGAATTTAGGATTTTAGGATTTTGTATGAGAGTGAATGGGAGACAAAATGGAGGATTTGGGGTGTGGTTTCCTTTCCTTCTTGTTTCTTCTTCTTCTTCATTTTCTGTAGCATTGGTGGCACAAAGTCATTGGTTAGGGATGGTAGCAGCATAATTGTTACGTGTGTAAATTAGTAGGAGTCATTGGTAGTAAAGTAAAAACAATGTACGTGTTAAAAGGTAATTGGGTCAAATATCTTTAAAAGGCCTTGATTTTGGGAACTCAAGGCTCCATTTTGTGCCTTGCTTCTGTGGTGCTGAGTCTGGTGTGGACAGTATATCAACCTCAAGATAAGAAAAGAATAAACAATAGAACGAAGACAGAGAAAATCCAGAGTCTTGCTCGTTTTTCATCCCTGGCAAAGAACTCACGGAGGGAACCTCCTTCAAGGGCCCTGGGGGTAGGTTCCCAGCAGGTTGTGGGGGGAACAACAGCAAAAAGCCTCGCATAGGAATGAACCAAGGGGCTCTGGAACCAAGCAGTTCTAGAAGGAAGAACCCTCTTCAAGCAGGCCCCGGCTCTTGCCCAGCTCACTGGCACTGAAGAAATGCTGATGCTTTGGGTGCTGTGAGCTCTCCTAGAACAGGGAGTGGGCAAAGCAGTGCCATCACCCCACTGAGCTGTATCCCCCTCACCCAGACCTCAGACTCATCTGTAGGGGACAATCTTGGAAGAGGAGGATTGGTTTTGTCAAGTTTTATCCCAAAGCAGATTCAGTTTATTGCACTGTCTCTTTGCCTGCCAGTGAAAAACTAAAGTGCAGCAAAAAATGTGTGGAACATTCGACCAGCACAGCCTGCACACTGGTAAAGCCATTGAAAGTGGGAATATTCTCCCCTTTCCCTAATCCACACCTCATTCCCAACCCTCCAGACAGCACCAGCCCTCTCCATACCTCAGAGCTGATCAATCTGTTCTTATGCTGCTTCTCCTGCTCCTTCAGCTCTGCCAGCTCCTTCTCTGCTCTATCACACTCTTCATCAGCACTCAGTTTGGAGAGAAGAAGGTCATCTTTTACATTTTCAGCCTCTTCAACTTTTTGCTGGATAGCAAAAAAGAAAATGATTTTCAAAATTTTAAAGGTTTATTTCTACAGGAACAAACAAAACCTTGAGTAAGCCCTTTGGATTTATTTATTTTTAACACTTTGGGTAAATATTAAACTTACAAGAGTGGGATCAACACAAGCTCAAAGCACTGAAGCACAGAACAAATTAAAGATGTTAGAAATGTGGGGGATTTGATCTGATTTTAGAAGGATGCACCAATCTTTTCTTTTAGCAAATTTCCAGGATTCCACGTGCTTTACAGAACTTGCCTTCCACATCTTCAGCTCTTCCTGAAGTTTTTCCATCTCTTCCTTGGATGCCCCAAGGGGATCAGTGGGCACCATACTCTGCAGAGAGAAGAGCAACACATTGCTTTGCTTCTCTGTTGGGCAACAACTGAGACACCCCAAACAATTCCACAAAGTTTTAAAAAATGTTAAAGTTTAACCAAAAAACCGATAACTTAGGTCAAATAATTGAATTATTTTAATGGCTGGACAGGACGAAAATCTACAAAAATGTGAATTACTGGCTAACCACTATTATTTGCTAATTATCCAACTTTTATTTGCTAATTATCCAACTGCTAAAATGCACAGGTTAATATTTGGCTAAATAATAAATCAAGTTGTCTCCATGTTCTCCCACACAGAACTAAGCCCCTCAAAGCCACAAATGTTTAGCTCTCTGCTTTCTCAGCAGTTTCTCCAGGGGGAGGTGTTAATAAAAAAAAAATAAAAGTGAAAATTAGATTTTCCAAGCTCAGGGAGATTGCATGATAAAAGGTGATATCAAGGAAGGTGATAAAAGAACAATTTCAGAATTGAAATTCAGGGCAGAAGTTCACAAGGGCAGGGAAACTACAAAGCCCAAGGAGAGAGAAAATAAATCTCTGTTCTGTTTTGTTTCTATGGCTGTGATATTCTGCAGAAAAAAATAAATCCAAAAAGATCTGCTGAAATATTCCATCCCTTTTTACTCATGATTACATAAAGCTCGAATGGGAACCATGAAATTTGGGCATGGAAAAGGTCTAAATTAGATAATCCATGGAAAAGATCTGAATTAGCTTTATGTAATCATGAGTAAAAAGATGATCTTGTCAATTCTCTTGGTAATGCTGGGTATTTCCTAAAAATCATAAAATATAAAGTATTTCTTCCAGTTTCAAATTAAGCAACAGGGAAATACCCATCTGTGTCTTAGTTAAAATGGGAAAAATATTCCTTCACTCCAGGGATTGAGTGCAGGGAATAAAAAGGATGCACGTGCCAACAGCTGGAAGATAATAAGAAAAAGGATGCCTGTTTTTTACTAAAAAAATGGTTTCACACAACAGTTTCCATCCTGAAAGAAAGAAAAAAGGTAACAAAGAAAACACAAGAAACTCCAGGGAAAGTCCCATCCAATTTCCTTGTGCACTGCTGGAGCTGAATCCCAGGAAAAGGGAAATTCCCCTAAAATCCTCCACAAAGACAGACGAGCAAGAGAGGCAGGACAGAAAGTTCTGCAAGGATTTGTGATGCAGAATCTTGGGAATGGGATTCTCCCTATGGGAACAGGAGGTGGAAATGAGGAATGTCCCAAGTACTGAAGGGTGGAAGAAGGTGAGACAAGCAGAAGCAGTGGTAGCACAAACCTTCAGTCAGAGATACAAAAGCCAAACACAGATTTTACTCCCAGGCAGCACATCAGAAAATACTTACAAAACCATTGTCTTGTAGAGGTAATGGGGGGCTTGAAACATCCATGGAAACGTGAGGAAACTGGAAAAAAAAAATTACAACAATGTGTGTGTTCTTCGGGGATTTTTTTATGCAACAGAGTATCAGGAATACCAGCAGCTGTGCTGAGCTGAAAGAATTTTTAAACATAAATATATAATTTCATAAGCAAAAGTGACAGATACTGGATATCTGAAGCCTCCTTTCTTTCTAGGAAATAAAAGCCAGACACAGATGTGAGGAATTCTGCAGTGCACAACTCAACTTTGCTGTGCTGGTAGTTCTGTATTTGCCTTTATGCTACTTTTGTGCTGTTACACACCTGGGAACGGCCTCTAAGTTCTGTGCTTGAGAGCCTGGAGAAAAGGGGACCTCAGAGCCCTTCCAGGGCCTGAAGGGGCTCCAGGAGAGCTGGAGAGGGACTGGGGACAAGGGATGGAGGGACAGGACACAGGGAGTGGCTTCCCACTGGGAAAGAGGAGATTTGGGTGGGATTTTGGGAATTGGGAATTCCTGCTGGGAGGGTGGGGAGGAGCTGGAATGGATTTCCCAGAGCAGCTGTGGCTGCCCCTGGATCCCTGGAAGTGTCCCAGGCCAGGCTGGGGCTTGGAGCAGCCTGGGACAGTGGGAGGTGTCCCTGCCATGGCAGGGGTGGCACTGGATGGGCTTTAATGTCCCTTCCAACCCAAACCATTCCAGGATTCTACAAAACCTGCCTAACACAAATGGAAACACTTTCACACAGCAGATACTTTAAAATTCAGAATCCGCTGCCACAACATTCTGTGGACGCAGATAAAAAGGAATTTGGGGAAGCTCCCAGGCCACTGACCAGGAGAGATGCCAAGGTGCAGAGGCTCCCAAAACAAGCTGTGCCTGCCGGGGCAAGGTTTGATCCTCTAAGATTTTAGGCTGGATACTCCACAGGTCAGACACTCTCTGACCATGAAATCCCAGCAGGAGCAGCCCAAATTCCCGACCCCCCGGGCAGTTCTGACCCTCTCACCTGGGAATCCTCACCTTGATTCTGGCCCGACACCGCCCAACCCGTTTCACTCAGAGCCTTGAAACTGAGCTTACGGATCCCGGAACCCCTTTCTGGTTTGGATCGAGCAGCCACAATTCAGAGACTTCAGGAGAGAAAAAAAAAAAAAAA
>VXAX01005710.1:250404-262450 GCA_013399835.1 Leptocoma aspasia
AACTCAGGGGAAAAAAAAAAAAAAAAAAAAAAGGAAAGTGAAAGCATAAATGAGCAATAGCTCCCCTTGGTTTATGCGCGACTCCTCCAAGGGACCCGAGGAGCTCCTTCACCGCTCAGCTCCCGGGGACACGGGACGGGCTTGGGGCGCGCCCGGGGGCTGAAGAGCTGCCGGCGGCCCCTCAGAGCCCTCCGCAGCCCTGCCGGCGCCGCCTTTCGCTTTCGTTTCCCGGCCGCGGAGGAGGGAGGGGCCGGAGCCCGGCCGGCCCCCTCACACGCCCGGGGAGCCGCGGGGGCACCGCCGGGGGGGATCCGCGTCCTTCTCGCTGTGTCCGTGTGGCCTGAGGGAGGAGGCGCTGCCCAGGCCGGCCCTCAGCCGAGCCCTGATGAGGCTGACGGGCACAAATGTGGAGAAAACGGGGAAATCCCGGGAAGAGGCGGGGAAAGGGCGCTGGGGCAGCGGCCTCAGGGCGGGCGTGAGGGCGGCCATCGCCTCAGGGCAGAGCCGCTGCTCGCCCGGCCCGGCTGGGCTCGTCTGTGAAATCAAGTGGCACAAACTTAGCGGACTCTGCTGAACTTGTTTGTGTATTTATTTACTTGCAATAAATACTTGTAAATATTTACTTGTAATTCTCCGGAGTTACGTGGTGTATTATAAGGAATACGGTTTCCTTCTGTGGCAAAAAAGCATCCCGGACAGAAAGACCCCTTGTGGATGGAGATGCCGCATTCCTAGAAATTAATGTATAGAATTCTAGAGAACCGAGTGTCAGCTTGTCACCAAAATGTGACCTCTAAAGAGATTTCTGGGAAAAATAAACCCACTTGGATTTCAGTGGTGATCGTTTTGAGGAAGAGAAAGCTCTGGGTTCTCATCCAAGGGAGGGTAAAAGGCTGGAGAGGGACTGGGGACAAGGGATGGAGGGACAGGACACAGGGAATGGCTCCCACTGCCAGAGGGCAGGGATGGATGGGATATCGGGAATTGGGAATTCCTGGCTGGGGGGAATGGAATGGAATTCCCAGAGCAGCTGTGGCTGCCCCTGGATCCCTGGAAGTGTCCCAGGCGAGGTTGGACATTTGGGCTTGGAGCAGCCTGGGACAGGGGAAGGTGTCCCTGCCATGACAGGGGTGGGATGGGATCTTTAAGTCCCTTCCAATCCAAACCATTCCATGGTTCCACATAATAACTAAAGGAAACAGTCCGTATCCTACACTAAGAGTAAAAATGAAGTATGTTACTACCAGGTTTCCTTTCAAACTAAGCTGACAGATCTTTTAGTGTTCCCCTCAAAATTGCAAACAGATTTGTACTCATTGGCCAAAGGATTTTGTCTGGGTTGCAGTCAAACAGCGCTGACTGTTCACAAAGTTAATCCTCAAAAATTCAAACTATGCCAGATAGTTGGGGAAAGTGTAAATGCTGACTTTGTCACTTAGCAGATGTGGATGCTACTTTTGGAGAAAAAGCAGCCGGAGCCGGATAACAACGAAGCTCTGTGGTGGAATTGGTTGGGCTCTGTGAGCACACTCGAGGAAGCCTGTGCTGGAGCAGCCAGATGAAGGGCTTGAAGAGATGAAGGGCTTCAGAATTTTTGTTTTCACTGGCTCCACAAAGGGAACCTTGGATTGCCCCCTGCTTGGATAGCGATCACCTCATGCCACTGAATTCACGGGGAGTTTTACCCACAGCATGATTGCTACAGCAGCTTCAAAAGTCCTGATCTGTTTTTCCAGATACGTGGATGAAACACTGAACCTGCGCTTGAGGGTTTATTATTATTATTTTTATTATTATTTTCTGCCTTGACAATGGCTAACCATGTTTACTATTGCTTTATAAACACAAAGTTGGTTACTAATGAGTAAAAGGGAGAGGTTTGCTGGAGTAGCCAGGGAGGAGGAGGTGGTTCTGCTATGACCTAAGTCCCACAGATTTTCAGATTCAAATGTCAGAGTGGTGGGCTGCTCTCCAGTGACCGTGTTGGGATCTGAAGGAGCTTTATTTCCCCGAACTCCAGGGAACGAGCAACGTCAGTCTGGTTACACGGCCAGCTTTGGGATTTGAGCTGAACAATGTGTTTGTGCTTGTTTGGTAAAGAGAGTTTATTGGAGATGCTGACCTGGGCCAAGTTCCTTAACTGAAATGGGGTTGACTTGGAGTTGATATCTTAGTGCGTTTCTGGGTGTTGTGGATTTATGGTGTTAGCCACATGTGAAGCAGAGTAAAGGGACAAGCTTGGATTTCATAACTCTGAGGAGCTTAGCTAAAGGGGAAAATGGAGGAGTAGAATACAGCATGGAGCACAAGAAGCTTTACAACTCTCTGAGCTGCCTGCATTGATTCCAAACTTGCTCTTCAGGAGCCTGAAAAAATCTGGATGAGCCCAGGAAGCTGAACTGGAAACTTGAAAATAAAATTATGATCAGGACTCATCTGCACCAAGAAATACTCTGATTAAGCTGGAGGAAGTTTCACAGCCGTGAGGTACCTTTTGTTGGTACAAAAACCATTTGACCATAGCTCAGTTAAGAATCTCATGGCATTACCTTCAGAGGGAGAAAATGTGGGTTCTTTTAAAGTTACAACAGGTTCAAAGAGGGAAGTAAATGGAAATTAGATGCCTGGGGATTAGTGGTGTCTTCCCTGCTCATCTCCAGAATTTCCAGAGTCTGGAAAAGGGGCTGTGCTTTTGTCGTTTATTAGTACCTGGGAAAAAGGAAATAAATTTTCAGGTTCTTCTTTAAGGAGCTGCACATTATCACACAAGCAGGACACAGTCGTGGTGACTGCTGTGCCACCTCCCATCCTCAGGAATCTCTACTAAATTACTGAGAAAAAAACCCTACAGACCTCAGGCAAGCAAAGAAATCTTTCTGTCCTTGGTGCCATGCCAATATTGAGGAGAGGGTTGGGACCTTACATTTCTTGTGTTCTCGGGATCTGTAGGTGATAACTAAGCCTTCAAAAAGCAGCATCAAAATCCATCGGGATAAGAGTTCTGCATCTCACTGCCGAGGCACCAGAATCTGGAGTTATCAGAACTTGATGTCAACAAGACTCCAAGAACACGTGGATCCCTCAAGAAGTTTCCAATCCTTCAATTCGCTCTTTCTCCTGAGTATTCATGCAGCCAATGCAGGCTGGGAAATGAACCAGCTTCAAAATGAACCCAGAATAAAGCTGGGTTTAGCTGGCTCGTTTCTCCACTCCAGCTCATCCTGGTGATGTGCAGCAGGGTCAGCTCAGTGAGGGGGAAGGATAACTTAGATCGGGGTGACAGGGCTTTAGTCCCCTCTGATGAGGGACAGGGGACCCCAGCACAGGTTCCAGATTGTGTTTTAAGGGACCAACATTGGAGGCAGCAAAACCCAAACCCTTTTTTCAACCCTTTTTTTTTTTTTCCTAGCAAGGCAAAGGAGGAAAATAGAAAAATTGTAGAAAATAGAAAAAGGAGGAAAATTGTTCCTGACAAGGAACACCCAACAGCCTGAGTTTAGGTGTTAGTTTTTCCTGCCTCATAGGCATGCAATTGCCTTCCCAGCACAAGCAGAAGGATGAAATGAATGCTCCCTAGCAATCCCCATCGTTCCCAGGAGGGATCCTGAAACGTGTCCAGCAGGAGCTGGGGATGTTCCAGCTTCCCTGGGCTGTGTGTCCCGGGAAGCAGCGCTATGAGGCAATGCCTGGGCTAGGAATGAATCCCAGCACGGCTGCTGAAAGCAAGCAATGCACAAGGAATCATCTGAGGTGCACATTGGCAGGCCTGCATCCCGTTCCTGTTCTCTGGAAAATCACTGCATGTTAGTGAAATCCTGAGTTCAGCTCATTGCAAATGGCACTGTTGGTGTCGCAGGGAGGATTAGGGTTTCTTGAGGCAGAATAAATTCCAAGTGCAGCCCATTTTGTGCTGAGAAGATGTAAATGAGAGGGCAGGGAAAGCAGGAGAGCAGGTGTGGGGATGTGCCTGACAAAAGTATTATTCTGTGGGACACAGGGAATGGCTTCCCACTGCCAGAGGGCAGGGATGGATGGGATGTTGGGAAGGAATTCCTGGCTGGGAAGGTGGGCAGGCCCTGGCACAGAGCAGCTGTGGCTGCCCCTGGATCCCTGGAAGTGTCCAAGGCCAGCTTGGACAGGGATAGTGGAAAGGGTCCCTGCCCATGGTCTTTAATGTCCCCTCCAACCCAAACTGCTCTGGAATTCCATGATCCTATTTAAAAAAAAACAACACATTTTCTGTTTCTTGCCACACTTTGTAGTCAGCAGGATTTCTGAAAGAATATAACACTGAATGAAAACTACCAAGATAATCTTTTTGCTAATATTTAAATAAGTGCCTCAGTCTCTAGAAATGATTTTTTGAAAGCAGCTGTGACATTTCCCCCTGTTTTTTTCCTTTTGATTTCCCAAAATTATTTTATACAATCCATTCTTGAAAGAAACATTTACTGAGTGTCATGTTTCCTTCTTTTCCTTTCCATTTTTCCTTTTCCTTTACCTTTCCCTTTTTCCCTCTTTTCCTTTCCCTTTTTCCTTCTCCTTTTCCTTCTTCTCTTCATTTTCCTTTCTCTTTCCGTTTCTCTTTTCCTTCTCCTTTCCCTTTCCCCTTTTTCTTCTCCTTTCCCTTTCCCTTTTCTCCTTTCCCTTTCCCCCTTTCCCTTTCCCTTCTTCCTTTGCCCTTTTAATTTTTTCCATTTTTCCCAAAATAAGCCAGAGCTGAATTGTTTTGCATGCGCTCATATTTCAGTTTCTGCCTTCACTCTTGTACATAAAGCACCTTCTGAGGGTAAAGCTCCAACAGCTCTCAGCCCATTTCCAAGTGTTACCAACTCCTAAAAACTGTTTAGTTTTTACAGGATTTCTTTAAACTCTGTTTTTATGGCACTGATTCTGGCTTAAGATACTTTCCTGTGTCAAGCTGTAAAAGAAGTGGCTCCTAATCCTTAATTTTCTGGTTTAGACCTGACAAATTTCACATTAATTCCACATTAAATATCTACTAGGATGTTATTCACAGCCTTAAAATTCACTGAATGAATTTGTGTTTTTATTATTTCACCACACAAAACTGAGTAAGTTTTAGGGAGGAGAAAACTTTTTAAAAAGTTGGGTAAAAAACAGTTATGGGAAGAAAGAAAATATATTGAAATACATTGAATTCCTCAGGAATTACCTTTCCCAGGATGAGTGTGCTGACAGGAAGAGTCCTGCATCAAAGCCTTGGATATTCCACAGGCAGTAAATTTTGGTAAATTTGTATCACCAGCTTTTGGGGAAAGATGATTCATTCTGCTCTCATCACCCTGCTCTAAGTTCAGGATATTGATTTATTTAATGGGATGCAGCTGTTACTATTCAGGGACGAGAGAAGGGAGTTTCTGGGATGACACTGCCAGCTTGGGAGCTTTGGAAATCTGCTCAAGCTGGGCTGGGCTTCCTGGAAAAGACCTGGATCTGGTCTGCAAACCACTGGATATCAAACTCCACACGTGTTCCACCAGCATGGGAGCACAAACATGAAAAAAAAAAATAGGAATAAAACAGAAGGAAACAAAAATTAATCTAATTTTCATTGGGGTAGTCCATTGTGGCAATGATATCAAGGAAAGCTTTGATTATCAGTTTTTCTAAAGCTGTATTTGAATATTTTTAGGTCATGGGATCACAGAAAGGCTTGGGTTGGGAGGGACCTTAAAATCCTCTTGTTCCAAGATCCTGAATTCAGGCTGAGGTTCCATCCTGCTTTTGGCCTGGATGCAAACCCCAGTTTGTCACTTGAATCAGCCACTTTGGGTTTGTGACAGCGCAAAGTTTGCTGAAAATTGTAAACTCGTGAATTTCCATCTTTAAATGCAGTAATTCATACCCCACTAGGACACTTCAGTGCTGTTTAAAAACTCCTCACACTGAGAAAAGAAATCTTTTTCACTTATTTTGTGAGAGCTGCAAGAATTCTTGTTTCACCTTTTCATCTTCACGTGGCAAGAAACATAATTTTCCATTTATTATCCCACTGATATTTTTTCCCACAGTGCCTGGAGTGGTGTTTAATAATATTTACTCTTGGGCAAGATAAATATCAGAGGAATATTAATCAATTCTATTGTAAATAACAGGGAATTTGTGTTTTCCATGCACAAGCTGACTGGGAATGTTTAAGAGCAATTAGCTGGGTTATTTTGATCCATTTTTGACACTTTGGATGTGGTGTTGATTTAAAAGGACTCGAGTTCATGGATGTATTTGTACAATGGAATTAATATCGCTGAAGTGGATTGGTTTGCCTTTGGAATTGTTATTTAGGAGTGTTCTATGGCTCTCAAGCTGGCAGATTAAGAGAAGCACAGGCAGAGCATGAAAAATAAAGACAAATTAATATTATAAAAATAAAATGTGATCAGTCACAACCTGCCAAGTGTGTGAACAAAGCAAAGGGGAATTTTAATAAATGTGTAAAGAGGAGGTTGAGGCCACAGTCATGTAAAAATTACTTTAATGGAGTGATGTTACCATGGGATAGGATATTCCATTTTATTTCATAATTGGAAAGATAAGAGAGAAAACAGACTTTAAAAAATAACATTTAAGAAGTAAAGGAAGACTTTAAGAATAAAGGAAGGAGAATTCCAACTCCATAAAAAACCCACGCACACCAGGATAATCTGAGAAGGAGACAGTGGCTCACAGGCACAGGAAATAAAGAAATATCTGAACCACAGGATGATGAGAAGAGGAAAGTGTAAGTTACTCAAAATAATTTATAGCAAATAATTTCCTCAGTACTGACATCAGTCTGGAAAGCTGGGATTGTCTCCTTTGGAAGCCCAGACCTCCAGCAGCTCATTCCTTTGGGAAGATGCTGACTGGGACCACCTAGAGGAGAAATTCCAAGCATTATTTCAGAAGAAGATGGAACCATCCATACTTCATAAACTCATTTCCAGCCAGGTTGTGCAAGCAGGAATTTCCAGGATTAGGAGGCAATGCCAGGAGCATGAGCTGGCACCATGCTGGATGCTGCAATCGTGGAATTCCACGTCCGAGGCCGTGCCAGAGCCAGCAGCTGGCTTCTCCTGAGCCCACAGCATGGGAGCTGTGCCCATGGATATAAGGAAACCCACAGCCCAACCCTTCACAGAAGTTAGGAAATGCTGACAGACATCTCACACATCACACTAAAATAAATAAATTAAGAGTACCCAGAAAAAGCTGATAAAATCTTGAGTCATTAGGAGAAGACAGAAAGTTCATTTCCTCAGCAGCTGGAGCAGACAGTGGGAGGGAGGAGAGAAATCCACAGGCAGGGGGTGGGAAATGAGAGTTGCAGACATGGAGGGACATCTCAGGCAATGCTGCTGAGACCAAGCCCAGAGTGTTATCTCCAAATCCATCTCGCTGGGATTCAGGAGGAATTTAGCCTCAAACTCCAAACACATCAGTGTGTGAACTTGATTTTTGTGGAGCTGGAGGTTCTGCCCTTGAGCTGACCTTGCACAAGGACAGATCCCACCACTGCCATAGCAGTGTCCAGGGCGATGAGATAATATTTGGATTACCAAATGGAATCCCCGTGGAGAATCCCTGGATTCAGCCACAACCTTTGGAATACCACACAAAGTGAGGAGTGAAGGAACCTGGTGATGATCTCCTGGAGGACCAGCCCAGGACATTGCACAGGGAGAGATTTATCCTAATGATCATCCTTTTGCAGACCTGGGTGACCATTGTCCAGCTGGGACTCAGAGTGGACACCTTGTCCCATGGTGGCACAGGAAGAGGACAGCAGGGCTTAGCCTGGTTTTTGTGGAAGGAGCTGCTGGCAGTGCTGGAATTCTGCATCCCAAGGTGTTGGAAGGCATTAGGCTCAGGGAATCCGAAAGCCTGAACAGGCAGCTCCTGGAGATTCGGGGATTTTCCCTTTTCCCTGCACTCCAGACTCTTTCTGTGTTTTCCACAGCTGTGTTTTTATGGTGGGACTCCATGATCCTAAAGGTCTCTTCCAACCTTGGTGATTCTGGATTGCTCTGGAAAAAAACTCCATTCCAAGGAGTTCAGTGCCCTCCAGCTTTTCCCAAGTGCAGAGTTTGGGGAGGAATGAGGGAGTGCTGGGCTATCCAATTCCATCCTGGGGCTAATAAATTCCTTTTTTAATCCATCTACCAGGAATATCAATCAGGAACAATACATCAAGAACACGGAGCAGGAGACATTTGGATGATGGCTAAAAAGACCAAATTTTCCAGAGTAGTCATGGACCTGTCCAAATTTTCTCAATTATCATTCCCAAAAATATCATTTTCTCAGTTTCTCATTCCCAAACTCATGGCAATATTTTGCTTCTGAAAACTCCCAGCCTGCCTATGCACGGTTTAGGGGATGAAAGGAATTGTTATTATTCCTTCCTCAGAAGTAATTATTCCTTGCAGTTTATTTATGCCTTTGTAGGCACAAATAATTATCTCTACTATTTCACACATGGGAGGATTTCTTAGAATTCCCTATTTTTAAAGCTTGGGAGCTTACAGGAATATTTATTCCCCCAAACTGCTTGAACAGAGAGTCTGTTTCCCAAAAATTGTCTCCATGAGCTTGAATACTCACCAGTGATTCAACTCCAACCTTCCTTTCACCACTGTGAAAATAATTACTATAAAATGCTTTAAAAATTCCTGCAATGTAAATCCCAGATGTTTCATGTATGTCTGCCAGGCAGTAATATTTTTATTTTTATATACTTAAAAACATAATATATGTTAGGCCTGCCAAATCCCATTGGATGCTTTCACTTTGGATGCATTTTCCTGCTTAAGGCATCTTCTTGTCAAAGTCATTTTAAGTGAAAGAAGTGTTTTAAAAACCTGATTTATTCCTAAAGGACATTTCTCCAGCAGCAGATAAATATTTATAATATTATATTTTTATAGATAGATGATATTAAAAAAAGAAATAATATATAATACATATTGTGAAAGGACGTAATTTTTAAACCTCTGATTATTTGGTGTCTATTTAATACCCAAGGAACAAATTTCACAAACAAATTTTCCTACCTGTGCTCCCAAAGGCCTAAATTCTGTACATCTGACCCTTTGCATACATTAACTTTGCATTGAACATTCATATTTTCATAAACCCCCCAAGCTGTTGCCGTTGGCTTTGCCCTGGCTGGAGCTGCAAGTTGTTTTTAATTTTCAGAGTTTCTGGCAATCCTTGGAGCCTGTTTGTCTTGGCATCCCCCTGCCCCATTACCTATTCCTCAGTGCCACGGGCTGACTGCTCTTGTTTACAACATTTGCTGCTTTTGGACTGCATTTCTGCAGTTTTAAAATGGAAACACAGAAGGACATCCCTGGGCCACTTGTTCATTTTATATCTATTTTATATCTAGCCAATATATACATTTTAAACCTTGATAGGTTCAACTCTTTTCTGGAGAGGAGCTCTCACTATAGGACTTCAAATATTTGCACTTGGCAAACGTTCAGGTTTTTTATGAGTGAATCCATTCTTCTCTGCTCACATCTGCTCCTAATAATCCCAAATGTTTGGGGCTTTCACATGGAAGTTTTTGTTTGCTTTCTCTGAACCAAAGCACCACTGCACACAATGGTCGATTCTTGTCCCTCATTGATGTTGCTGATAAAAAATGGGAATCGGTTTCAAGGAGAATTCGACCACAAGACAAAGGAGAGAAGGTTTAAAAATATTTAGTTCTAAGAGAAAATCCTCTCTGAAAGATTAACTGAACCCTGGGGCAGTAAATAGCAACATCATTGGCCAAGAAGTTCTCACGTTATCAAATTCTTCTAAAATTGCATTGTCTGAATGCTATAAGGGACAGAAAAAATTGGGAAATACCATTAAAAATTCTCCTGTCTTTCCTGAAGTACAACAAATGTGTGAAAAATTTAGAAATCTTTGTGAGAGCTGCAAGAATTCTTGTTTCACCTTTTCATCTTCACGTGGCAAGAAACATAATTTTCCATTTATTAATATATAAATTCCATTTATGTACAAGAGTGAAGGCAGAAACTGAAATATGAGTGCATGCAAAAAATTAATAAATTCCATTTATTAATATATAAATTAAGATATATGACACAAGATATATGGATATCTCGTGTCTAAACAGCAAGACATCCATAAATACCCATACAACAAGACCTTTTCCAGCAAGAAATCCATAAATAGTGATTCTTCTTGTTGGTCTAAACCAATAAATGTAAATATTTCATCAATTCCTTCCCAAAGAACAGCATTTCTGCATCACTTTTGGCTTTCCCTGAAGGCATCCAAGCAAAGAGGAAAAGCAGGTGGATAAATCCAGGCAGGGCTGCCAAATCTCATGGGAGATCTCAACCAGCCTTGGGTTCTTGGCCTGGCTGCTGGAATCTGAAACGCAGGGAATTCTCAGAACCTTGGCTCTGTAAGCTAAAGGTTGGAATTCAGCACAAAATTTTGGTCTAAAACTTTAGAAAAGGCTTCGAAATTTAGGTGTTAGTAGTGAGAATGTGGATTTACAGTTTAAAGCAAAAACACAGTAAGAAGGAGGTTTAGAGTTTAAGATATAGAAATAATTTTTTAGAATTAAATTGAAATTTTAGAATTAGAAATTTTTAGAATTAAATTTTAGAATTAAACACAAAATTTGATCTAAAACTTTAGAAAAGGCTTCTAAACATAGGTGTTAGAAGTGAGAATGTGGATTTATAGTTTAAAGCAAAAACATGTTAAGAAGAAGGAAGTTTAGAATTTTAGAGTTTAAGATATAGGAAAAATGTTTTAGAATTAAAATTAAATTTTAGAATTAGAAATTTGAGAATTATATTTTAGAATTAAACACAAAATTTGATCTAAAACTTTAGAAAAGGCTTCTAAACTTAGGTGTTAGACATAAGAATGTGGATTTTTAGTTTAAAACAAAAACACGTTAAGAAGAAAGTTTAGAGTTTTAGAGTTTAAGTATAGAAAAAATAAAAGTAATTATAAAAGTAAACAAGAAATTTAGAATGTAGTACTGTAGGTTTGTGTCATATCTTAATATCTTATAATCAAGTTATAATGTGATTAACTAAGAAAAGTTACACTGTAGTCTGAGTCTACAAGACAAAATATTTAAAGATTAAGTTAAAAACATAAATATTTTCGTTAGCAGTGTTTTATTGGTCAATAAATTTTTAAAAGGTCTTGTGACTTTCTGACCTATGCGATAAAAATGTGAGCTGAACTTACTCTTCCTATCTATATAAAAGATAAAAAAAATAAATTGCATCATCTAAAAAACTCACAAGTCCCATCTCGAACTTATTCAAAACTCCTTGTAAAATCCCCACAGAGAAGGAGGCAGGACACCTGGGAAAGGAGCAGGGACAGGAGCCAGAAGGATCCCAGAGTCTGGAAAAGATGAGCTGCAGGGAGGAGGGAAAGAGCAGCCTGGCCCTTTTTAAGGAGACCTAAAACAAGAGACAATTAAAGCTGCAACATCATTTTCCTGCTATGAAGAGGCACTAAAAAATTTGTCCAATTGCTAAAGAAAAAAAAGAAGAAATAAGCAGAAGTTGCAGCAGGACAGATTGAGTTAATACAAGATGTTCTGGGGACGGAAGGTTTGAGTATCCAGCAGGAATAATTCATGTAATGATAATTATTTCTGCCATTTGGTTGGGATCTCAGGGTTCTTAAAGCTCTCCATGGAGGTCCTGGGACAAGCCTTCAACTTGTACCTCAGTTTATGGAAAAAAGTTTAAAATAAAATCAAATTGGTTTAAAATGGGATAAAAGTAACAGAGGTGGAAGTGGCCTCTTTTTAGAGAACATCAAGTTCAAGCTCCCCCTCAAATATCCAGAATAAATCAGGTGTTCTTCTTGTTTGGCTGGTCTAAAACTTATCTCAACTTCTGGTTTGAAATCACCTTCAGCTTTTCAGCCTAAATTTAACTCTCAGTGGGATGGGATGGGATGGGATAAAGGGATGGGATAAAGGGATGGGATAAAGGGATGGGATAAAGGGATGGGATAAAGGGATGGGATAAAGGGATGGGAT